>PVJC01007604.1:12466-51072 GCA_004026665.1 Murina feae | reverse complement strand
CACTCCCCAATGCCCCGCAAAGGGCCTGGGAAGCCCACCAAGCAGGCCGCCGACCCTCTGCCACCTCTTACCCACTTCCCGGTACCCTCCAACCCTGCCGCCTCTTTCTCACTCACGGGTCCTGGGTCCTGCGCTGTTCCGCCCTGCAGCCGCTCTGTGCACTCGGGAGGTTTCTCAGCCCGGCCTGTGCCCTCTCACAGTCTGGGACCCCTCTGGGATGTCCACCTGCTGGCGTGCCTGACCAGGCTGGGTGAGGGCTTGATGGCTGTCTCCAGGCTGGCCAAGCCCCCCAGGAACGTCCCTCACCCCATTGGGTTGTGGCCAGCCTGGGTGATGGGCTTTCAGGCTGCCCACAGCTCTCATTGACCCAACATCCCAGCAAGGCTGGCTGGACGCAGGTTTCTGGGGTTTGTTTATCTCCTATAATTGATGCTGTTCCTTTAAGGACTGGGGTTTGTTTATCTCCTATAATTGATGCTGTTCCTTTAAGCCACTAACGAAGCCTCCTCTCTGCCTCACCTCGCGGCTTCTATAATGACACAATGTTGTTATCTTAGACTCAGGCCCGGCTTCAGCTCCCGAGGATTCTATGATTTACACATTGTTGCAAAATGTTTTCTTCTGTTTTGCTCTGAGTCAGGCTAAGTCAAGCCCGTGCACAGGCAGTTTCCCTTTCGCTCCTGCTGCAACGGACGCTGCCCTTTACTCCGTGAGTGGCGGCCGCCATGTTGGCTGGGTTAATTTGCATACAGTCGCTCTGATTGGCTGTTGGGCATCCCGGAGAAATGGTTAATTTTACTATTCCGCTTTTATTAGTTTAGATTCTCTTAATAGCAAATGTGACTCATTTTTCACTTATAACTTTGCTACATTTTCCTTTTAAGATAAATATTTATGTAAAAATGTGAAGCAGTTTTTAAAAAATATGAATAACCAGTAGCATTAAGATAACCAAGAGTTGTGAAAGTGTAATGCAAATGACTGAGGCAGGAGAAAGATACATTTAGTGAAATATCCTCTATTTTTAGATATGGCAATTGAAGCTCAAAGAGGTAAAGTGACTCATAAAAGGTTACACAGAATCAAGACAACTAGGGTCCCCTAACTGCTAGTTCAGGGCTCCTTCAACTATACCACATACAAAAATGACTTAAAGCAATAGCAAGCTTAGTGCTTAATGAGGTACATGGAACGCAGCCAGACCTTCTATCTGTGTTTACTGCCTCAATTCATTCTCCAAGAATAAGAGAGAAATAAAGTGTTCTAATATAATGATACAGAAACTACTCATCTGGCTTTTCCATAAAGCCAAAACATTCTGAAAATATTACCTATTAGTCAATCTTTATTTCTCCTTTTTTTAAAAGTCTCCTCAAAAAAGATATGCAATAAAAACTGACCCAATAGGCTACAGAGAATTGGTGGAGAAGGTAGATCAAACTCCCAGTTCCCAATCTGCTCGTTTCCTCATCCCATGTGCCACTAATCTATATGTCTTCTGGGTAAATATAAGCTAAAAAGCAATGTGGCTTGGTAGTCCAAATGACAATACAAACTGGAGATATCTCAGAGTTACCTCAGGTCCCTCAGCCTCAATTCACCTCAGTGACATTAAATCTAAGAGAACTCAGAAGAGTCTAGGAAAGAGAAAGGGAACTTCAGCTCTAGGACTATATCCCTGCTTTCACCAGGGCCATGCCAAACTATTTTATCTCTCATTGTATGTTAGTATGTTAAGCTTGTAACAAAGCACCATAAACTGGTTGGCTTAAAGCAACAGAAATGTATTATCTCACAATTCTGTTATCTATAAGTCCAAAATAAAGACATCAACAGGTTGATTAGCTTCTGAAGGCTATGAAGGAAAGCTTCCCACCTTAGCCTAAAGATGGCTCTCTTCTCCCTGTCTATGCATATAAATACCTAACTCTGTATCCAACTTTCCCCTTTTTATAAGGATACCACTCATATTGTGTTATAAGAATATGAGCCATATTGGATTAGGTCCCACCTCATTTTAACTTGATTTCCACTACAAAGCTCTTATCTTCAAATAAGGTCACATTCTGAGGTACTGGGGGTTAAAACTACATTTTTTGTGGGGGACACAATTCAACCCATAACACCATAAGTTATCATTTTATAGAAAAATGAAATGTAATTCATCCAGTCATGTATTACCTCCTGGTAGTCTAGGAAATCTGACAATACAAAGAATGAATCATGGATTATTTCTGGGTAGGGGGGAATGTTAAACTTATATTGAAAAAATATACTGAAATTCATGTACTAAAGTAAATAATGTATAATTTATAGATTCATATTTTAACTTACATTTTTAGAGAATGAGAAAGCTCTGTTTGTAAGGCTCTCAACTGTATTTGTAACTAATATTTACAAATACAGTAAAAGTAATTGAGAAATACTTTGGTATTTTAGATGAATAGAAAAATAAATCTGAATTTAATTTAAAGTAAAATGATTTGTAAATGTTCATTTAAAAGTTTCTTAAAATATTTTTGAAGAGCAGAAATCATATTTTTCTAACTTATTTAATTAGATTGAATAAAATAATACATAGCATATACTTTATTTAACTTTCACTTCCATCCCTCACAAAAAGTTATAAACCCAAATAGTTGTGATATAGTATATAGATATTTCTGTTTCTTTTATTTATAATTCCTTTACCCAATTTTTGCCTCCTTCCTTGACTGTGGGAGTACCTTGGTTGGGGGATGGAAGACCTCTTGGGAGAACAGGGAGAGAGAAGTCACTGAGTCACAAGTGGAGATGATGGAATGTCTTTGGGCTTGAGGTTGGAGTTTGAAAGAGTGAGGAAAACTTAGAAAGCCAAGGATTTTAAGCAGATGCAGAGATAGAATACCATTGCGAGGGGGTTCAGAGGGAGGGCAGGCCATAAGGCAGAGGTAAGGTAGAGTAGGCCCTTCTGAGAATGCTATGTTGAAGTCAAGGAGAACATGCCATAGAGAAAAGAAAAGTATTTCATGGGGGATGGGAAAGACTTTGAGTGAAGACAATGCGGCAGCAAAAAACATTGAACTAAAGGAAGAAAATACTTTTTTTGGGAAAAGCAAAGAGTATCTTTGAATAGTAAGGGAGGAGAAATCTGTAAGTGTGAAGAAGGGGAACCTTTGGAGGGCTGAAAGAGACAACTGAAAGGAGGTGAGTGAAGGCCTGGAAAATGGTAAATAAGGCAAGATTTTCACTGAGGGAGGGAAGGCCTTGGTGAAGATAAGTTAGTGAGAGAAGGAAAAGAAAATGAAGGCATTTTAAAGGGAACATGAGGGAGTGAAAACTTTTGAGTAAGAGGAATAAAGGGTTTTGTGAGATAAGGAAGAAGGCTTTTGAGTAACAGGAGACAAGGCCTGCAATGTGAGCAAAGGGCAGTCATTGTGGGAATGTAAAGAATGAAGAAACCTTGACTGAAAGTTAAGAATTTCTGGAGCAGTGATGAGGGAGGGAAGGCATTCGAGGGTAAGAGAGGGAAGGTATTTATGAAGTATGGTGACAAAGGGAAGGCTTTTGTGAGCATAAATAAATGAGGCCAGTTCTTTGAGAACAGAGGTGAATGAGTAGATGACCTAAGGGAACGAGGCCTTTCAGGGAGGAATTGAAAGAGGGAAGTCAATTGTGAGGGCAGAGGAGGCAGGGAAGGCATCCTTGAAAAAAGGGAAGGCCTTTGTTAAGGTAAGTGAACAACAAAAAAAAAGGAGGTGATGGAGAAACGAATTTTACAACTGAGGTAAGGGGGTTTAGCAAGGTAAGGTTAGAGTAGACGAGCAATTAAAAGAGGAGATGATAGAAGTTAGTACTCTGAGTGGTGAGGTGAGGAAGGTTAGTAGTATATAATGAGAGATAATGAAAAGAAGGCCTTAGGAGGAATGAGGGATGGAAGTCATTCATGAGTGGAAAAAAATGCCTTTGTGAGAGTTTGTGAGAGGATTTAATAGTTTATGAAAGGGGGTTAGGGAGAGAAGACCTTTCATGGAAAACCTCTAACAAGTAAAGAGATTGAAACACTAATCTCCTAACAAAGAAAAGCCCAAATGAAAATGGCTTTACTGATTATTTCTACCAAATATTTAAAGAAGAATTAACACACCAATTCTCAAATTCTTCCAAAAGCTAGAGAATAAAGATAGTGGTATATGTAAATCCCAGTAGTCGACGCTTCCCACAGCAACATCAAAATTACAGCAAAAATACAGAACAACCATCATTCAGAACTGCCTGAAATCTGGCTGAATGGAAGTCCTACAACTAAAGAAGTAAAGAAGAGAGCACATTAAGACTAGTAAGAGGGGCAGAGGCATGGAATGGGCTGGTCCAACATCCATGTGTAGCATGTTTTTAATCAGGAGGGATTTCTCAGCTTCTGAGGTCTTCCATGAAGAGCAAGGGGTCCCAGCCCCACATCAGAGCCCAAGGATCCAGAACTGGAAAGAGAAATCCCCATAACTTCAGACTGTATAAACCAGCTAGGATTATGGCTGAGTAATATGAAGACCCAAGCAGTTCCTCTAAAAGGATGGCATGAACTTACATGAATTCATTCCCTCTGAGCTCCAGTGTGGGTACAGTGGCTTGGGGGAATCTAGAGACATATTGGGAGGAAATGGATTATCTGGCATCTGAGCAAGAACTTGGGGGCAGCTTTCTCCAAGATAAGGTTGCTCACAGGGGACATTATTCCTATGCTGAGACTTCCCCCATCGCAGAGCTGATTGGCAGCCATGTCTGAGTTCCCATCAGCCTGGCTTACATTGTTTGTTTTGCCCTGGTGATTCATTGAGACCCTTCCTCATTCAATTTGCAGGCACCCCAAACCTGTGTGTAGTGGCTTTTCCATATGAATGGCCTGTTCTGGCTCAATTTCAGACTTTCCTAAAATCTCCCAGGCAAGCAGCAGCTGGCATCAGCATGCCCCATGCCTATTAATAAGAGGCCCAAGACCCAGCACCAGCACCAGCCTGCCTTGCTTCACAGCTTGGCCTCACCTGACACTTCCAAGCCCAACACAAGTAGAGGCATCTGCACAAGTAGAGGCTCTGTAGCTTCTGTCAGGTGGCCCCAGACAGTGGCTGACTTTGCACCTCCCAGGAGTCCCCAGAGACAGTGCACGCAGTGGACAGCTTCGGGCCATACCGGATTACAACTCTATACATCCACAAGTGACACGCTGAAGCAGAAGGCTCAGTGAGCACCAATGCCCCACTGAAGCATGTCCTGCTCCGTAGGGGTATCTCCTGCACAGCAACTCTTCCACTGGTCACAGCTGGTCCTCACAGCCAATTGGCCTGGAGGTCAATTCCTCCCAATGATGCAAAAATCAATCAAGGCTCAACTACAACTACAGCAAAACAGTGCACACAGGGGCACAACTAGAGTGCCCAGCTCAGGTGACTAGGGAGGCTGAGCCACTGGACCCTAAAGGACACTTACTACACAAAATCATGCTGCCAATTCAAGACACAATGCAGCCCATATTCTGGACTGAAAGACTTAATATTGTTAAGATGGCAGTACTTCTCAGTGATCAGTGGATTCAATGCAATCCCCATAAAAATCTCCAATGACCTTTTTACATAAATGAAAAATCTGATCCTCAAATTTATATTAAATTGCAATGGGTCTTGACTACTCAAAACAATATGAATAAAGAACAAAATTGGAGGACTCACGTGTCCCAAATTCTCAACTTGTTACAAAGCTACAGTAATCAAAATAGTATGGTAGTGATGTAGGGATAAACATATAGACCAACAGAATAGAAATTAAGGTCCAGAAATAAACATATAAACCTATGGTCAATTGTTTTCAACAAGGGTACCAAGACTATTCAGTGGGGAATAGGGAATGTCTCACCAAATGGTGCCAAGACAACTGGATATCCATCTGCAAAAGAATGAAATTGGACCCCTAACATACCCCATATACAAAAATTAATTCAAAATGTATCAACAACCTAAACTATAAGGGTTAAAACCATAAAACTCTTAAAAGAAAAAAAATCTTTAATTTTTTTCAATTACAGTTTACATTTAATATTATTTTGTACTGAAGACCTGGTGCATGAATTTGTACACGGGTGGGGTCTGGCTGGCCAGCCCCGATGGGGGCTGATCAGGGCCAGACTTGCAGGGGGAGGGGACACGGGAGGTTGGATGACTGGCTCCACCCCCAATCAAGATAGGGGGCCAATTGGGAGTGAGGCCAGCCAGAGAGTGGGGCCACGGGAGGAATTATAAGTATACTGAATAATAAATCTGAGAGAGCACCTGAATTAATCTGAAAAGTAGTCATACACATTATTTTAAATCTTAGGACACATATACATATGTGTATAAAGGGCTAAGTTTTTCTTAAAGTTTTCTTTTCAAGGCCTGTACAAAGTATTTAGGGAGGTGACTTAGCTGTGAATCCAGCAAGAAGAACCAATAAGCATGGTCACACTGACCCACCAGGAGTCACTATCATCTTGTCAACATCATCTCATTGCCTGACAACAGCTGATGTCTACAGACCCCAGACCTGCACATAGATACATTCCTCACCCTAGCCCCTTCCCATTTATAATCCTGTCCCCTACACCTTGCTAGAAGGCAAATTTAATGCTTGTAAGTACCCTTTCTTCTTAATTAAACCAACCATTGCTGTCATCATAATTCTCTTTGTTTTTCTAATAGTCTACAAATCAGAACTGGATCAGTAAACATGCTTCATGGACCCTGACATTCCAAAGCAGAAAATTCACCACCTCCCTCTGTCTTCTACAACCAGCAAAACAAAAAGGGGGGAGGTTTGGGAGGAGGGCATGGGGTTTGGTTGAAAAGGTTGTAAGGAGGATTCTCTGAAAGATCAGAGGCTTCTGGAGGACCTTCCTGAAGGTGACAGGCCCTGCCTTGACTTTTCCAAACAAGTCTGAGCTCCTGAGTGTTTTACTAGAATCTTTATGTTTAGACTTCAAAATGTCCTTGTTTGAAAGACACTGCAGATACAGGTGCTTTCTCAAGGATGCTTACCCTGCTGATTGTATCGAGAGGTTAATTTTAGTTCAAGCTCTTGTGACAATAAAAGCATAAGGAGGCAGGTGAACAGGGCTTTTTGCTCCTAAAGCAAAACAGCCCTTTAGCCTTCTCTTTCACAGAAACATGTGTCAGAGTAATCATTCATCCATCGCTCAGGGTCTGCCAGTCAGCCCCGGCAGGTAAGCACACAATAGAGTACACAGATGTCATAATGTTGCTCACCTGATATTTATATAATGTTATTAATCAGAATTAGTACCATATATTTAATAAAAACAAAAATAAAAAATAGAATGTTATATTCTATTGGTCAAAAAACTTCAGTAGACATTTCTCCAAAGAAGATATACAAAAATCCAAAAGCACATGAAAGATTCTCAAGAACATGAGACAGTTTACTAATGAAAACCTTAAGCCACCACTTCATACCTGCTAGGATGGTGATAATGAAAAAATGGGAAGGTTATAGCAAATGTTGATAAAACTAGGATCCTTGTACATTGTTGGTGACAATGTAAAATGGTTCAGTCACATTGATAAACAGATTAGGACTTCCTCAAAAAAATTCACCATGTAATTCCCATATGATACCGCATTTCCATTTCTAGGTCTATACTCAAAAGAATTGAAAACATGTTGAAACATTGTAAATGAATAGTCACAGAGGTATTATTCATAATAGTCAACAACTGGAAACAACCCAAATGTCCATCCTAACTAATACAAGCATAATATTAAAATTAACCATTTCTTTGGGATGCCTAAGTCACCCTCACCCACCAGCCAATCAGAGTGACTGTATGAAAATTAGCCTAGCCAAGATGGCGGAGGCCACAGCCCTGATGTGTGCGGCTTCTCCGGGGCTGTGGCCTCTGCCATCTTGGGAGCCTCCCATCCTGGGAAGGCATCCGGCGACCTGAGCCAGCCTATGCCTTCCCAGGCGGAAGCCTCAGGGGGTGGGACCAGCTGGCTGGCCCACGAGGCTCCCTCCTGGGAGGCTGTGGGGTGGCCACCTGCCACGCCATTGCTTCCCAGGCAGAAGCCTCGGGGGTGGGACCAGCCAGCTGGCGGATGAGGCTGCCTCCTGGGAGGCCATCGGGTGGCCAGGGGTACATGCAGGGAGGCCTGAAACCTCCCTGCATGTGCCACGGCCACCCACTTGCTTCCCAGGCGGGTGGCCCGGAGGGTCAGTGGGAGCTGTGGCCAACCTAAAAACTGCCCTCAGCCCCTCATCCAGGCTTGCCACACCTCCTGGGGTGAGAGTCCCCACTAGGGAGCTTGGCCAGCCTGCAAATAGACATTGGCCCCTCCCCCAGGCTGGCCAGGCACACCAGCAGGTGGACATCCCCAGAGGGGTCCCAGACTGTGAGAGGGCACAGGCCAGGCTGAAGGACACCCCCCCTCCCCCAGTGCACAAATTTTTGTGCACCGGGCCCCTAGTTGGGTTGTAAATGGATAAACAAAATGCAGTACAACCATACAATGGAATATTTTTCACTCATAGGAAGGATGAAGTACTGATACAAACTGCAACATGGATAAGTCTCAAAACCATTATGCTAAGTAAACAAGCCAGACACAAAAGGACAAATATGTTACCATTGCTATGAAATGTCCACAGACTAGCTCAATCCACAGATACAGAATGGAGTTTGGGGGTGACCAGGGGTTAGAAAATGGGGAGGAAACACATTATTAGTGGATGTGGATTTTCATTTGGAGTTATGAAAATATTTTGGAACCAAAGAGAGGTGGTAGCCACGAAACTGTCCACTATAAAAGGGTTAAATTTATATCCCTTAAATTTCACCTCAATTTTTCTAAAAAGGCGGGGCAGTGAGGGAGTTCAGTGTTTGGTGAGGTAACGTTGAGGAAAGAAGGGCTTTCTGTGGGGAGTGAAGTTGGTTATGAAGGGAGATTAGGTGAGAGAGGCCTGTAGGGGGGAAGGGGGAGGGCAGGTTCGGGGGTGGCTGCCATGGGGCGCGTGGGCACCCCTACCCTGGTGGCCTCCCCAGAGAGGTTACTCACTGAAACCCAAATGGTAGCACAGCAGCGTCATGAGAAGGATGATGAGCAGGAACAGGATCAAGCGATTTTCGGCCCACATGTTCATCAGAGACCTGCGCCTATCAGCTCCCAGGCCGCGCAGGGACGCCTGATCCCCGGGCTGAGGTGTGGCAGCCATGATGGGATGGCGTCCAAGATTGGTGCTGCCGCTGAGATGCGACCTCACCACCGGGATTTCGGCATTAAAGGACTCATCACATCTGACCAGCCTTATGCGCACCCCTTTCATAGGCTTGGTCCTCGGCCTGGTCTTCCCTCTCAAGAATTTCCCTTCCGAAGGCATGGCTCCGCTTCTGACTAGCTCAGATGCCTCCCTGCCAACAGTCCACCCAACGAACTCTCGAACTTTCGGGCGCTGACGCATGCGTGGTACCCCCTGCACAACACATGCCAGCCCTTAGGCCCCGCCCCTTTTTAAACAGCCAGCAGGATATCTTGTGACCCCTCTCCCACTCTAGTGCCTGTTATTTGTTGAATGAAAAAATAGGGTCTGATGATTGTGCCAGGATCATGGCAGTTTATCATAGATCAACAAAATGGATAAATAGAATTCAGATTCCAGCCTTGATTGTTAATTCCTACTCAGATTCAGTCCTATGAAAGGCACTGTAGCATCTATGGTCACTTCAGTTGCTCATTATAGTACCCACTAGCCAAATGTGTCTGCTTAAATGTACGTTTCTTTCTTTCTTTTTTTATTTTTTAATATCTATATTTTTATTACATAAAGTATTACAAAGATTAGTACATGTATCTCTTTTTCCCCCTGCCCTTCCCCCAACCTCCCCTTCCCCCCAGTGTTTGGTGTCCATTGGTTATGCTTAAATGCATGCATTAAAGTACTTTGGTTGATCCATTACCCCCGCAAACCCTCCCTGTCCTTGTTGCTGTAATTTGACAGTCTGTTTGATGCTGCTCTGCCTCTGTATCTATTTTTGTTCACCAGTTTATAATGGTCTTTATTATCCATAGATGAGTGAGGACATGTGGTATTTTTCTTTCATTGACTGGCTTATTTCACTTAGCATTATGCTCTCCAGTTCCATCCAGTGATCACACTTCTAGGAATATATCCCAAGAAACCAGAAACACCAATCAGAAAGGATATATGCACCCCTATGTTCATAGCAGCACAATTCACCATAGCTAAGATTTGGAATCAGCCTAAGTGCCCGTCAGCAGATGAATGGATTAAAAAACAGTGGTACATCTACACAATGGAATACTATGCTGCTGTAAAAAGGAAGGAGTTCTTACCATTTGCAGTAGTATGGATGGAACTAAATGTACATTTTAATTAACAAAAAGTACACGGAAATCCCTAGCCAGTGGGCTCAGTGGTTAGAGCGTCAGCCTGCGAACTGAAAGGTCCTAGGTTCGATTCCGGTCAAGGACACATGCTGGGTTGTGGGCTCGATCCCTAGTGTGGGACTTGCAGGAGGCAGCCAATCCATGATACTCTCTCATCATAGATATTTTTATATCTCTCTCCCTCTTCCTTTTTCTCCGAAATCAATAAATATATATATTTTTAAAAGTACACGGAATTAAGAAATCAGTTCCTTAGTCATAGTAGTTATATATCCAGTGTTATATATATATATATATATATATATATATATATATATATATATCGATATATACATATAGATATAGATAGATAGATAGATAGATAGATAGATAGATATAGATAGATATAGATAGATAGATATAGACAGACATAAACATAGATATAGACATAGATATAGAAATACAGATAGAGATATAGATATAGACAGATATATAGATATAGATAGATATGTAGTTATGTATAGATAGATATAGATATAGATATAGATATAGATATAGATATAGATATAGATAGATATAGATGATATAGATATAGATATAGATATAGATATAGATATAGATATAGATATAGATATAGATATAGATATAGATATAGATCTATCTCATGGTGCCCATGTTTGACAGTGCAAATATGAAGCATTTTTATCACAGCAGAAATTTGTGAGGGGCAATGCTGGATGTGCACAGTGACTATAGTGAATAGGGCAGATATTCAATAGGTTCTTACACTGTAGTAGGAGCTTTTAAGTAGAACAAATGGAATTTGCCTTCAGAGGTTGAGTTACAAACTCTTTATATAGGAAACATGAAAACAAAGAGTGTGTAAGGAACACTAATGAGTGATGTAGAACACTTAGATGTATTCCCATCATTTTCCACTAATGAATTGGATGATCCTAAGTGCCTTCCTTCTTGCTGGGCCTCAGTATTGCATGTGTAAAATGAGAGAGTTAGCATTGTCTCTAAGACCCCTTCTTACTCTAAAATACGACGCATAAGCAAAACACTATTAAATAGTTTGGTTTGACCCAGCTGGTTGAACCAGGAGGTCACAGTTCGATTCCCAGTCAGGAAATATACCCCTGGTTGTGGGCTCGATCCCCACTGGGGGACGTGAAGGAGGCAGCAGATCAATGATTCTCTCGCATCATTGATGTTTCTTTATCTCGCTCCTTCTCCCTTCCTCGTAGAAATAAATAAAAATATATTTTTAAAAAGAAAAAATTGCACCCTAGCCAGTTTGTCTCAGTGGATGCAGGGGTCCTCAGACTTTTTAAACAGGGGGCCAGTTCACTGTCCCTCAGACCATTGGAGGGCCGGACTATAGTTTAAAAAAAAAAAACTATTAACAAATTCCTATGCACACTGCACGTATCTTATTTTGAAGTAAAAAAACAAGGCAGCAAAAACACCCGGCGGGCCGGATAAATGTCCTCAGCAGGCTGCATGTGGTCTGTGGGCTGTAGTTTGAGGACCCCTGGTAGAGCGTGGGCCTTCGGACTAGAGGGTCCCAGGTTCGATTCCGGTCAAGGGCATGTGCCTTGGTTGCGGGCGCATTCCCAGTGGGGGGTGTGCAGGAGGCAACTGTTAGATGTTATTTCTCATCGATGTTTCTAACAATCAAACTCTCTATCCTTCTCTGTAAAAGATCAATAAAATATATTTTTTTTAAAAAAAAAAGAAAAAATTGCTTGGTTTGGGCATGCCTACAAAGGGATGCTGTAGGTGGTGCTGGCACACTTGCTAACCTACTTAATTTTAATTTTCAAGGGATGTGAAAACTACCCCTGTCAATTGCATTTCCAGCCTTGTTCTTATTATATTTTACTCTGTCTTTTAAAAATGGCTTTCTACTAATTTTTATTCTATTATTCTTTCCATTATTAATAGGTATTCTACAGGGCAGGGGAGAGAAAGATTTCCTATGAAAATAATTCTTAAAATTTAGCACACTCCACCCCACCCCATGCTCACATACAGGAGCAATTAATAATGCTCTTTAGTTTTTTAAAGGATGTGACCAAAAATAAACTGCTTTTCTATTTTTATTTATATTTTAAGTGTGGGGGTTTTTTTGTTTGTTTGGGGGGGGGTGTTTATTTCTTTTGCCTCAGCTTTTCTTTAATTTGACCAGAAGATGCCTGTCCCACAAAATACTATTAACTGCTTCTTGAAACCACTGCTTGGAACTTGTGAAGTGTCTAAGGTTTTACTCTGTGAGTTACAAGGTAGCCTGACACAGTTTCACAGATTCTAGCAGAGTATGCAAGACTATTGGGTCAGAGACAAATAACAAAAGGTCTCCTGAGACATGCAGAAACTCGAGGGACTTATGAACAATTGCCACCCTTCTTCCTGTCAGAGTACATGTAGAAAATAATCGTATTGCTGGGAACCACGCAGATGCCCTGAGAGAACAGGGGATTAAACTAGAGAACACAGGATGGAATATCAGCTCTTGACCACCTCATGGGTTGCATTCTCTGAGCCTTTCTTTCTTCTTCTGTAAATTACAGGCTGTGGACAGCCTGATTGTGAAGATTCCTTCCGGATCTGGCTTGCTATGTTGAATAATTAACTGTAGCATTTGTGTTTGCTGAAAAGGCTAGGCATGACAGTTCTACAATAGCGCAATATTCCTGAGGAACTCATATCATACATACCACTAGAAATCAAAATTTTAACAAGAACTCAGGTGGACAAAATTCCTAAAATCATGACTAGGCACTCTCTGGTTTATACAACAGTAAATGGCTGAATTTGAGCTTCTTATTGATTAAAGCTCCCTGGGTTCCTCACTGCCGTGGAAACTCTCCTTTCACTTCCAGGAAAAGAGAAGGGGTCAATAAACTCTTTAGATGATTTGTTACCCAAATCATGTTTTTAATGCTTGTGTTAAACCTCCTCTCTTTTGAAGCTTACATTATCTGATTATAGCAACTGCTTCAGCATTTCAAGGGCCTACTAAATTCCAGAAAGTTCTATCTTCTTCTTTCATATTTTAGCATCTGAATCTCTGACTTCCCTTCCATCACAACTATTGGTCATTATCTTTGGAATGAAACTGGATGCATGGCTCCTTCGCCTTCCAATTTTCAAATTCCAAGACCATTGAGTTGGAGTTCCTCTGTTAAACATGTTTCTAAGCCCTGCATCCAATTTTACCACCCTATCAACAAGGTTTGACAGTTTTTCCCTATCTAGAATTGGCATGGGACCAGCTGCCATCTCAACTTGAGCTTCCAAATTACTGTGTCAGGGGAAGAGAGTGTAGAGAAACACACCACCCTGGCTCTTCAGTGCTTTGGCCCAGCAAGGACACTTATCCTTTATATTTCCATCCGCTTCACTAGCCAAGGGAGGTTATGGAGCCATGTTTCATTCCTGGGAGGCCTGCTCCTGGAAGGGAAAAAGCAAAGCAAAACATAACAAAACAAAAACAGAAAACTTGGCAAGCCCTAGAAATGTCTAATACCAGCTTTAACAGCCATTTTTTATTTAAGATGAGTCATGAGCTCATTACACTAATTCTCCTAACAAGTCTCAGGTAAGTGTTAATATCTCCATTTTTAGGGGAAACTAAGGTTCAGAGAGTTTGTGTGACTTGCTTGAGGCTATAGGTGATATTTAAGCTGGGTAGAGCCTTTGTCAATGAACTGGCAGTTAGTGCTGCCCCTTTCCCCATACACACTTGGCAGGTGAACCTGGAACTTCTGCTAATCAATACTCCATTGCCTACGCTACACTATAGTAGTACTCAGTGCCCTTCCAGAACTCTGTGCTTTTGCATCTATGATGCCCTTGGCCTAATGAAAGTGTGAAAAGTGCATTTTTGGAAAACTCCTATTCACATTTTGTGATCCAATTAAAATCAAAATCCCTCTGTGAAACTTCTCTTGATTTCCTTTCACAGGATACAGACTCAGCTACATAAAGCTAAAGTTCCGACCGGGGCACTCATCACATGGTTTTATTATTATCTTGTAAGCTTTATATTTCTTCCACTAGACTGTGTCTCTTTGAGCAAGGGAGCTACATCCCATTTCTCCCTGTATTCACAGGTCAGAGGCAGAATAGCTTAAATACAGCCAATATTGATTATACATATGTGTCAGACACCGGTCTAAGTGCTTTATATATGCTCCCTAATTTCACTCTTATATCATGTCGATAAGATAGGTGCTATTATTAATATCATGCATTTTACAGATGAGAAAATTTAATATAAAGTATGTTTAAATAACTTATCTCATAGTTAGTAAATAGCTGTGCTGGGTTTAGAACTCAGGCACTCTAACCCCAGAGCCTAAGGGTGCTTAGTTACTATGCTACTGTTAAAAACTTCTTTCAGCTGATACACATCTCAGTCCTTTGGTAATTTATGTATTTCCTAAAAACAGGAACACTCTTACGTAATCACAGTACAATTATCAAAATTGGAAAATTAGCACTATCTTATGTAATCAACAGACCTCATTTAAAGCCCATCTCCCAGTAATGCTCTTCATAACAAAAGACAACAAAATTTTATTTTAAAAAAATTATTTTTATTGATTTCATAGAGGAAGGGAGAGGGAGAGAGAGAAACATCAATGATGGGAGATAATCATCAATCGGCTGCCTCCTGCACGCTCCCTACTGGGGATCGAGCCTGCAAACCTGGCATGTGCCTTGACCAAGAATTGAACCTCCTGATTCATAGGTCAATGCTCAACCACTAACCCACACCAGCCAGGCAAAAACAAAATTTTCTGGTTCAATATTTGGTCCAGAATCACATGTTGAATTTAACTGTCATAGCTTTTAGTATCCTTTGATTAGAAAAAAATTCCTCAGTATTTCTTTGTCTTTCATAACCTTAATAATTGTGAAGAGTATAAACCATTTATTTTGTATAATGTGCATCAATTTGAGCTTGTATCATGTTTCCACGTGATTGATTAGATTTATCTTATTAATATTTTTAGCAGGAACACTATAGAAATGTGATGTGCCTTTCTCATTGCATCATATGATGCACATGATATCTATTTGTACTATAATTAACTTTTTTATGGATCTGAGAGAGAGAGAAACATCAATTTTTGTTGTTCCACTCATGCATTCATTGGTTGATTCTATGTGCCATGACTGGAGATCAAACCCATAACCTTGGTGTATTGGATGATGCACTAACCCACTGAGCTTCATGCCAAATATTATATTATATTATATTATATTATATTATATTATATTATATTATATTATATTAGTTTCAGGTGTATAAGCCAGTGTTTAGATATTTATCACTTACAAATATATCTAGTACCCATCTGACACCATACAGAGTTATTACAATGTTGTTGATTATATTCCCTATGCTGTACTTCACATCCCCATGGCTATTCTGTAACCACCACTTTGTACTTCATGCCTTCCCCCTTTTCATTCATTTTCCTGAACCACCTCTCATCTGGCAAAATGATCTCTATATCTGAACCTGTTTCTGCTCTGCTTGTTTGTTTCTTTGTTTTTCTTATTCCATATATAAGTGAAATCATATTGCATTTGTCTTTGTCTGACTTATTTCACTCATCACAATATCCTCTAAGTCCATTGATGTTTTTGCAGATGGTAAGATTTCATTCTTCTTTATGGCCAAATAATATTTCATTGTATATATGCACCACTTCTTCCTTATCTATTTGTCTATTAATGGACATTTAGGTTGGTTCCATATCTTTGCTATTGTAAATTTACTTCAATGAACATATAGATGCAAATGTCTTTTTGATTTAGTGATTTGGGTTTCTTCAGATAACTACCCAAAAGTAGAATTGCTGAGTCCTTCTTTGTCTCCTCTTATACCTGTTGTTTTAAATTGATTTTGTCTGATATAAGTATTTCTACCCAAGCTTTTGTTTGTTTCCATTTTCATGAAATACTTTTTTCTTTTCCTTACTTTCAGTCTGTGTGTTTAGATCTAAAGTGAGTCTTTTGTAGACAGTACAAGTAAGGCTCTTGTTTTGTTGTCCACTCAATCACCATGTCTTTTGATTGAGGATTTAATCCATTTGCACAATTGTTGAAAGGGGTTGAGAGAGGTATAAGGGTATGGAGGAATAAATGGTAATGGAAGAGACTTGACTTGGGGTGGTGAACACACAATGCAATATACGCATGATATATTATAGATTTGAACACCAGAATCCTATAAAATTTTGTTAAGCAGTCATCAAAATAAATTCAATAAAAAAGAAAAAAGTTTCTGTGGAAAAATAAGCTGATGGTCTTAGGGGAATTCCCTTATAAGTAACTAACTTTTTTTGTTATTATTTTTTAAAGCAATTAGTCATTTTATTATTATTATTATTTTTATTATTATTACTAGTGGCCTGATGCATGAAATTCGTGCACATTAAAAAAAGATTAATTAGAGGAAATATTTTAATATTGCTATTTGCCCTTTCTCTATAATAGAAGTATCAGACATGAAAGAAAATTAGTAAAACATATATGAAAGTCTTTCTCCTATCAGAGTCTGGGGCACACCACGGGACCCAGAGTCAAGTCTCTGCCCTCCCACGTGTGCCTCAAAATCACATAAGACCCAGACCCGGCCAGCCCTCCCTCCCCCATTGGGCTTGATCCAGACCTGGCTGGTCCCACTCTCATCAAGCCCTGCCAGGTAGGGGGCGTGGCCTGAGGTCCCCTGGCCTGGTGCCAAGGTGGGGTGCTCAGCCTCAGGTCCCTGCTGATTGCTTGTTAAGGTTTGTTATGGGAACTTGGCCTTTGCTGTGGGTACAGCCATCTTGTGTTACTGAAATCTCACCTCCACTGTGGGCGCCACCATCTTTGTGGCATTGTGGTGGTCAATTTGCATATTCCCTCTTTATTATATAGGATTATTACTATTATTGTTATTATTACTACTACTAGAGGACCGGTGCATGGATTCATGAACTGGTGGGTTACCCTGGCATGGCCTGTGGGGATCGGGCCAGAACCAACAGTCCAATGCTGCCTGCTACTCTTCTCTTCCCGGCCCCACTGCACCTACTGCAGGCTCGTGCCCAGACAATCCCTACTGGGAGAGTTGAGCCCTACTGCTGCGGGGGCACTCACCAATTGTGAGTCCTGCATCTGGCACTTGTCAGTTAGCTGAACAGTGCTCCAGCTGTGGGAGCGCACTGACCACCAGGGGGAAGCTCCTGAGTTGAGCAACTGCCTCCCAGTGGTCAGTGCATGTCATAGTGACCAGTCGACCAGTCATTTGGTTGCTTAGGCTTTTATATATATAACTGGTGGCCCGGTGCATGAAATTTGTGCACATTAAAAGGGAATTAATTAGAGGAAATATTTTAATATTGCTGTTTGCCCTTCCTCTATAATAAACGTGTGAGAGATAAAAGGAAATGAGTACAATGTATATGAAAATAATACATAATTTTATTAATAAACAAACAGTAATAAAATGATATAACAACAAACTCATGATATAAAAACAACATTCATGCAAATAATGACTGATAAAGTGATTAAACTTATTCTAATATCTCCCTTATTCTAATATCTAGTATACCACATTAAGAGTGAAAACACTTTCAGAGTGCTTGACTAATTTCCCTTGGGATAAAGTATTTACAACTTTAACTTTAACGTCACACGCTCTTCAAACTCGAGAGAAAGCAACGTATAACTGACCATGTGCAAAAACGGGTTCAGGTAGGAATATTCCTACTCTGTCTAGAGTTTGTCCTTCTGATATATTAATAGTCATTGCAAATGCTGGCATCACAGGAAACTGTCGTAAAATTAATGTAAATGGGAGGCCAGTGTCAGATGGAGACAAATCAATTCTTGGAATCAGAACAAACTCTCCCTCTGCAGATCCAGTTAATATTTCAGCTTCGATAATGTTAGGTTGTAATCTTTTGACAATAAATCTGGTACTATTAAGATTTCTCAATAGCATGATGATTGCACCCACTTTCAATTTTAATATATGACACGACATTCCTGAAGGAGTAATACTATTAAGAAATTCTTTGGGAAAATTTCCTTTTCAGCGTCATCTGTTGAGTCAACCAAATCATCACTCAAATATGTGTGAAAATCTCCATCAAGTATATCCAAAATTTCTTCATTTAATTTTTGAATATGCTCATTTTTTGGACAAAGAATTCAAGTTTAGATATCTTTTTAATATTATCTATAAATATACTATTTTCAAAGATGGCTTCAATAATAGATCCATTACAAATCATTTCGCAGGGAATTTCAATAATATCCATTCTTAAATGAAAACTGCTATCAAGTTTGCCATCTCCAAGTTTTACTAACCATTCACTATAAGCAGAATCCTCTGATCTCATATTTGTTTTAAGAGACAACTTTCTGAAACATCCCCAAACATCATGGTACTTTAAACTTGTTTGTACTATGGCTGATGGCATAGCATGCAGTACAATACTGAGACATTGTTGAAAATCCCCTCTGAGGAGAACTTTCCCACCAAATGCAACATTCAAATTCATAGTTTCTCTTACTAATCTGTCTATGGCGTTTATAGCATGACTGGATGCCATGGTGCATTCATTAATAATAAGAAGTTGGGTCTTTTTAATGGTTTTAGCAACTTCACTCATTATATGGAGTTTAGAAATTGAAGTTTCATTTAATGGAATTAGTAATTTATATTGGGAATGAAAGGTTCTTCCACCAAGAAGTAAATTTGCAGCAATTCCTGTAGATGCTGTGGGTAAAAGAGTACCACCACAACCTTTAATATAATGTATTAAAACTTTATAAAGATGTATTTTTCCACTACCACCTGGACCATCCAAGAAAAAGCATTTAGGGTGTACAGTTTGATCTTTGATGGCTGCAGTTATAGTCTGAAAGGCTGCCAACTGTTCATCATTTAGAGAATTTATGAAAACCTCTGCCTGTTGCTATATGATTCATCACATGTATTTGTATTCATTAATAAAGGACAATCCAGAAGTTTGAAATGTGAACATTTCATTCCATGTAATGTGAATACCTCCTGAATTTTGTTAAGGGCATGTGTTTCACAGTTTGCCTCTCCGAGTGGTGTCTGTGCTGCCTGCCCCACCTCCCCTGTCACCGATCTGGGGCCCGGACCCCACGGGTAGCATCTGGCACTGCCCGCCCGCCTCCCTGGGTCCCTGACCAGGGCCTGCACCCTGCAGGCAGCATCTGGTGCTCCCCACTCTGCATCCCCCATCCCTGATCTGGGGCCTGGACCCCGTGGGTGTCTGGCACTGCCTGCTCCGCCTCCCTGGGTCCCAGATCAGAGCCTGGACCCTGCGGTGGTGCCTGGCGCTGCCCACTCCACCTCCCCCATCCCTGATCTGGGGCCAGGACCCCATGGGCAACATCTGGCACTGCCTGCCCCACCTCCCTGGTCCCTGGTGGGATGCCTGGACCCCTGGTGGCGTCTGGGCTGCTCATCCCGTGTCCCCCATCCCCATTCAGCAGCCTGGACCTCATGGGCATTGTCTGGCACTGCCCACTCTGCCTCCCCGGGTCCCAGATCAGAGGCCTGGACCCTGAGGTGGCGCCTGACGATGCCTGCTCCACCTCCCCGGGTGGTGTCTGGTGCTGCCCACCACTCCTCCCTGGGACCCTGCTCAGGGCCCAGACCCCACAAGCAGCATCTGCATTGCCTGCTCTGCTCCCTGGGTCTCAGATTGGAGGCCAGACCCCACTGGTGGTGTCTGGTGCTGCCCACCCCACCTCCCCATCCCTGATCTGGGGCCTGAACTCTGTGGGTGGCGTCTGGAACTGCCTGCCCTGTCTCCCCAGTCCCTGATGGAAGGCCCCCACTGGCAGTGGACTCTATGGGAGGTGTCTGGCCTGCCCACCCCGTGTCCCCTGTTGCCGATCTGGGGCCTGGACCCAATGGGTGGCGTCTGGCACTGCCTGCTCTGCCTCCCTGGGACGCAGATCAGAGGCCCGGACCCTGCAGTGGTGCATGATGCTACCTGCCCAGACTCCCCCATTCCCGATCTGGGGGCCGACCCTAGGCAGGACTGGCGTTTCCTGCCCCGCTTCCCCAGACCCCAATGGGAGGCCCGGACCCTCAGTGGCATCTGGCGCCACTTGCCCTGCCCCCTTCGGTTCCCCTTGGCCTGCCAATGCCCTCCCCGTCCCTGTCCCTGCTGCCCACGCCCTTTGATGTCCGCCACGCCCCCCCGCCACCACTGCCGCTGCTCCTAATGCCCCCAAACCCGCTGCTGCTGCTCCCGATGCCTGCCCCGCCCCTGCCCCTGCTGTCCCCCAGCCACACCTGCTGCTGCTTGCTCCTGGTTGCCGGCCTCCATCTTGGCTGGGTTAATTTGCATACAGCCACTCTGATTGGCTGGTGGGCGTGGCTTGGCCTGTGGGCGTGGCTTAGGCATCCCAGTAGAAATGGTCAAATTCCATATTATGCTTTTATTAGATTAGATTATTTTATTGTTTAAGTTATTACATATGTCTCCTTTTTCCCCAAATGATCCCCCCGCCACTCCCACCCCCAAGGGCAAGTCTCCACCACCCCAGTGTCAGTCATTGTCCATTGGTTATGCTAATATGCATGCATACAAGTCCTTTGGTTGATCTCTAACTACCCCCTTCCCTGCCTTCTCTCTAAGGTTTGGCAGTCTTCTCAGTGACACCTTGTCTCTGGATTTTATTGTTGTTCATCAGTTTATGTTGATCGTTATATCCCACATATGAGTGAGCTCATGTGATATTTTATCTTTCTCTGACCAGTATATTTCGCTTAGCAATAATGCTCTCCAGGACTATCCATGATGTTGCAAATGGTACAAGTTCCTTCTTTTTTTACCACAGCGTACTATTCCACTGTGTAGATGTACCATAGTTTTCTAATCCGATCATCTGCTGATAGGCACTTAGGCTGTTTCCAAATCTTACCTATGGTAAATTGTGCTGCTATGAACATAGGGATGCATATATCCTTTCTGATTGGTGTTTCTGGTTTCTTGGGATATATTCCTAGAAGTGGGATCACTGGGTCAAATGGAAGTCCCATTTTTATTTTTTTGAGGAAACGCCATACTGATTTTCACAATGGCTGCACCAGTCTGCATTCCCACCAGCAGTGCACAAGGTTTCCTTTTTCTCCACATCCTCAAAAGCAGTTGTCATTTATTGATTTGTTGATGAAAGCCATTCTGACAGGAGTGGGATGGTACCTCATTGTTTTGATTTGCATCTCTCGAATTAGTGACTTTGAGCATGTTTTCATATGTCTCTTGGCCTTCTGTATGTCCTCTTTTGAAAAATGTCTATTTAGGTCCTTTGTCCATTTTTTTTATTGATTGTTTATCTTCCTTTTGTTAAGTTGCATGATTTCCCTGTAAATTTTGGAGATTAAATCCTTATCTGAAATAGCATTGGCAAATATGTTCACCCATGCAGTGGGCTTTCTTGTTTTGTTCGTTTGTTTGTTTAAATATATTTTATTGATTTTTCATAGAGAGAAAGGGAGAGGGACAGAGAGTTAGAAACATCAGTAAGAGAGAAACATCGATCAGCCGCCTCCTGCACACCCCCAACTGGGGATGCGCCCGCAACCGAGGTATATGCCCTTGGCTGGAATCAAACCCGGCACCCTTCAGACCGCAGGCCGATGCTCTATCCACTGAGCCAAACCGGTCAGGGCTTTTCTTGTGTTTTGTTGATGGTTTCTTTGCTGTGCAAAAGCTTTTTATTTGGATGTAGTCCCATTTGTTTACTTTCTCCTTAGTTTCCATTGCCTTAGGAGCTGTATCAGTCAAGATATTGCAATGACATATGTCTGATATTTTGCTGCATATGGAGTCTTCTAAGATTTTTATGGTATCCCATCTTATATTTAAGTCACTTAACCATTTAGAGTTTGTTTTTGTGTATGATGTAATTTCATGGTCTAGTTTCATTTTTTTGCATGTATCCGTCCAATTTTCCCAACACCATTATTGAAGAGACTGTCTTTACTCTGCTGTATGCTCTTGTCTCCTTTGTCAAATATTAATTGAGCATAATGGCTTGGGTCTATTTCTGGGTTCTCTGTTCTGTTCCATTGGTCAGTATGTCTGTTCCTGTGCCAGTACCAGGCAGTTTTGAGAACTTTGGTTTTATAATGTAGCTTGATATCTCGTATTGGGATCCCTCCAACTTTGTTCTTCTTTCTTAGGATTGCTGTGGCTATTTGGGGGTCTTTCTTAAATTCCAGATGAATTTTTGGAGAGTTTGTTCTACGTCTGTGAAATATGTCCTTGGAATTTAATGGGGATTACATTGAATATAATCTATAAATTGCTTTGGGTAGTATGGACATTTTAATGATGTTGATTCTACCAATACATGAATACAGTATGTTTTTCCACTTGTTTATGTCTTCCTCTACCTCTTTTTTCAATGTCCTTTAGTTTTCCGAGTACAGGTCTTTCACCTTCTAAGTTAAGTTTATTCCTAGTTACCTCAATTTTTTGGTGCAATGGTAAATGGGATTTTTTCTTTTTTAGTTTCTCTATCTGTGAGTTCATTATTAGTGTATAAAAAAGCCATAAATTTCTGGGTGTTAATTTTGTATGCTACTACATTGCCAAATTCATTTAGTAAGTTCAATAGGGTTTTTTTTTGTGGAGTCTTTGGGGTTTTCTATGTACAGTATCATGTCATCTGTGAATAAGGACAATTTTACTTCTTTTCCAATTTGAATGCTTTCTATTTTTTCTTCTGGTCTGATTGCTATGGCTAGCACTTGCAGTACTATGTCGAACAGGAGTGGTGAAAGTGGGCATCCTGTCTTGTTCCTTTTCTTAGGAGAAAAGTATTTCGTTTTTAACCATTGAGTATGATGTTGGCTGTAGGTTTATCATAAAAGGCTTTTATTATGTTGAGGTATGATCCCTCTATTCCCACTTTGCTGAGAGTTTTTATCCAGAAAGGGTGTTGGATTTTGTCAAATGCTTTTTCTTCATCGATTGATATGATTATGTGATTTTTGTCTTTCAATTTGTTTATGTGATGTATCACATTTATTGATTTGTGGATATTGTACCATCCTTGCACCCCCAGAATAAATCCCACTTAGCAATGTAGTATGATCTTTCCAATGTAATGCTGAATCTTACTTGCTAGAATTTTGTTGAGGATTTTAGCATCTATGTTCATCAGGGATATTGGCCTATAGTTCTCTTTCTTTGTGATGTCTTTATCTGGTTTTGGAATTAGGCTAATGCTGGCTTCATAGAAAGAGCTTAGAAGTATGCCTTCCTCTTGAATATTTTTAGAATAGTCTGAGTAGGATAGGTTTCAGTTCTTCTTTGAATGCTTGGTAGAACTCCCTTGGAAAGCCGTCTGGACCAGAGCTTTTGTTTGCTAGAAGATTTTTGATTACTGTTATAATTTCCTCAGAGGATATTGGCCTATTTAAGTTTTTTGATTCTTCCTGATTGAATTTTGGAAGCTTGTATTTTTCTAAGAATATGTCCTTTTTGTCTTGTTTGTCCAGTTTGTTGGAATAGAGTTATTCATAGTATTTTTCATAATCCTTTGTATTTCTGTGAGGTCAGTTGTTACTTTACTTCTTTCATTTCTGATTTTGTTTATTTGGGTCCTCACTCTTTGCTTCTTGGTGAACCTGGCTAGAGGTTCATAAATCTTGTTTATCCTTTCAAAGAATCAGCTCTTGATTTTATTGATCTTTTGTATTTGTCTCTATGTCATTTGTCTCCGCTCTGATCTTTATTATTTCCTTCCTTTTGCTTACTCTGTGCTGTTCTTGTTGCTCTCTTTGTAATTCTGTGAGTTGTAGGGTTAGATAATTTATTACCATTTTTTCTTGTTTTATGATATAGGCTTGTAGAGCTATAAACTTCCCTCTCAGGATTGTTTTCATTGTGTCCCATAGACTTTGGATTGTTGTGTTTTCATTGCAATTTTTACCAGCATTCTTTTTATTTCTTCTTTGATCTCTTTGGTAACCCAGCCATTGTTTAATAGCATGTTATTTAGCCTCCAAGTGTTTGATTTTTTTTTTTCAGTTTTTATTGTAGTTGATTTATAATTTTATGTAATTGTGATCTGAGAAGATGTTTGATATAATTTCTATCTTCTTGAATTTGCAGAGACTTTGCCTGTGTCCCAGTATGTGGTCTTTGAAAATGTCCCATGTGCACATGAGAAGAATATATATTCTGTAGCTTTTCGGTGAAATGTCCTAAAGATGTTATCTGATCTAGTGATTCATTTAGGATTGCTGTTTCTTTGCTGATTTTTTGTTTAGAGGATTTATCCTGTGGTGTCAATGGGGTATTAAGGTCCCCTGCTATGACTTTATTGCTGTGGATCTCTCCCTTGATATTTTTGTTTGTTAGTTTTTTATGTATTTGGGTGCTCCTATATTGGGTGCATACTAGTTAGTATATGCTTACCAGAGTTATGTTCTCTTGTGAAATTGCTCCCTTTAGTATTATAAAGTGGCCTTCCTTATCTCTTGTTATGGTCTTCACTTGGAGCTCTATTTTGGCATATAAAAGTACTAGTGGCCCAGTGCACATTAAAAGGGTATTAGAGGAAATATTTTAATATTGCTATTTGCCCTTTCTCTATAATAGAAATGTCAGAGATTAAAGAAAATTAGTAAAATGTATATGAAAATCTTCCTCCTGTCAGAGTCTGGGGTGCACCATGGAACCTAGAGTCAAGTCTTCAACCACCCATATGCACCTCAAAATCACTCGAGACCCAAACCTGGATGGCCCCCCTTCATTGGGCTAGATCCAGACCTAGCCGGTCCCACCCTGTCAAGCCCTGCCAGGTGGGGGGTGCAGCCTCAGGTCCCCTGGGTACCAGGGCAAGAAGGCACAGTCTGAGGTCCCCCATCAAGCCCTGCTGGGTGGAGGGAGTGGCCTGTGATCCCCCAGCCTGGCACTGGGGCAGGGGGCACAGCCTGGTGCTGGGGTGGGGGGCATGGCCTGAGGTCCCCCAGCCCAGCACCAGGGTGGGGAGCACACCTTGAGGGCCCCCGTCAAGTCCCGCTGTGTGGGGGGCACAGCTTCAGGTCTCCTGGTCTGGGGCCAGGGCGGGGGCATGGCCTGAGGTCCCCCGGCCTGGCACCAGGGAAGAGGGTGCAGCCTGAGTTCCTCTGACCTGGTGCCAGGGCAGGGGGAGCATCCTGAGGTCTCCCATCAATCCCTGCAGGGGAGGGGTGTGGCCTGAGGCCCCCCGTCAAGCCCTGTGGGTGGGAGGCACAGCCTGAGATCCGCTGTCAAGCCCCATGCAGGAGGTGGGTGGGCGCACAGCCTCAAGTCCCTGCTGATTGCTCCTTAAGGCTCATTGTGGGAACTTAGCCTCAGCTGTGGGTGCAAATTGACAGGAGTGATGGTCAAATTGCATATTCCCTCTTTATTATATAGGATTGCTACCCCAGCTTCTTTTTTCATTTCTATTTGCCTGAAAAAGTTTTTTCTATCCTTCACTATCAGTCTGAGTAAGTCCTTTGTCTGAGGTTGGTCTCTGTTAGACAAAAATATATGGATCATTTTTTCTTATACATTCATCTACCCTGTCATTTGATTGGAGCATTTAATGCATTTACATTCAAGGTTATTATTTTTAGGTACTTGTTTGTCACCATTTTTATTCTGTATGCCTGTGTTCCTTCTTTGCTTCCTATTTCTTCTTTTTACAGCAGTTCCTTTGCATTGCTGACTTGGTGGTAATAAATTCCCTTTGCCTTTTTTGTGTGTGTGTGAAGCTCCTGATTTCATCCTCAATTTTGAATGATAGCCTTGTTGGGTATAGTATTCTTGGATTCAGTCCCTTGCTTTGCATCACTTTGTATATTTTATTCCATTCCCTTCTGGCCTGATGTATTTCTGGTGAGAAATCAGTTGATAGTCTAATGGGAGATCCCTTATAGGTAACTTTCTATCTCTTCCTAGCAGCCTTTAAGATTCTTAATTTGTTGTTAGTGTTTGCCAATTTAATTATGATGTGTCTTGGTGTCAGTCTTTTTGGGTCCAAAATGTTTGAGACTCTGTGAGCTTCTTGGACTTGTGTGAGTTTTTTCTTCCCAATATCAGGGACATTTTCTGCCATTATTTCTTCAACAGGTTTTCTGTTCCTTATTCAGTTTCCTCTCCTTCTGGCCCCCCTATTATGAGGGTGTTGTTTTGTTTCACGTTGTCCCAAAGTTACCTTAGCTCTACTCTTTTTGAAGTTTTTTTTTCTTTTTTATAGTTGCTGCTCTGCTTGGATATTTTTTCCTATCTTGTCTTCTAGATCACTAATGTGGCCCTCAGCTTCTTCTAGTCTACTGTTGATGCTTTCTACTGTGTTCTTTATTGCAGTTATGTCATTCTTCTTTTCTTCTTGGTTCTTCTTCATTTCCTCTTGATTCTTACACATGTTCTTTAATTTGTCTTCCATTCTTTTCTGTGTCCTTATGACCATTGCTCTGACAAATTGCTTGCCTCCATTTTATTTATTTCCTTTCCTGGTGATTCCTCCTTTTCTTTTGTATGGGAGCTGTTTCTTTTTATCTCTATGTTTGCTCCCCTCAGGGTGTCTGTTTATGTGGCTTACTCTCTACCACATTGAATAAAAGGTACAAAGTACAACCTGACTACACACAACTCAGAGGGAACATGAATGTATTTATGAAACTGTTAACCCCAAATAAAGGTGACCACCAGATAAAAGAGAATTAGGGAAGAAAAAAGAGCACAAAAATGATATTGAGAAAAGAAAAAATGGTAAGAGAGAAAAGAAAAAGAAGAAAAAAGAAGGGGAAAAATACACGTATATGGGGAAAAAACTCCACAAAACCAACAACTAAACCAAAAAATGCAAACAACAAACACCTAGAAAAAAAGGAAAGGAGCTGAATCTGAAGATTCAGAGCTTATTTCCAGAAGGTAAAGTAAGGTAAAGGAATTGAATGAATGGGGGAATGGAGGTAGAAAGATAATGAGTATATAAAAAGAAAAGTAAAAAAAAACTCAATAAAAAGTAAAAATAAAAATAAAACATAATTAAAAATAATATATATATACATAAATTTGTATATAAATTTTCCCTTTCTTTAATCTATGTATGTATATATTTGGGAAAGGCGAATAGAGAGCAGATAGGCCTGAGTTTGCTGAGTGAAGCTAATTAAGCTATTAATAGAAGAGAACAATCAAGGAGAGGAAAAGCAAATGCATAAAATAAAATAAAAACAAAAACAAAAAATGAACAATCAATCAAAAAAACAACAAGAAGGAAAAAATTGTCTAGCAAAGAAAGGGAAAAGAAAAGGGTGCATGGACTTGGAGCAGAGAAGAGGAAATTAGATGTGAGTAAGCCAACACTGACTACTATAATGGTAATGTATCAATAAAGCAGGTAAAGATCAATTTTAACAAGGAGTAAAAAGAAAGAGAGAGAAAGTAAAGCAGGTACAGAGAAGAGAAACAAGATGAAAAAGGGGAAAGTGAGGAAGGAAGGGTTGGCATAAAGGAAAAAAGGAGATAGAGTAAAATAATGATTAAAAATAAAAGTAGAATGTAGAACACTAATCCAATTAATTAATTAAAAATTAAAAAATGAAAGGTTAATAATAAATAAATAAAATAAAGAGAAAAAATTAGTTTCTTAAGTAAAATATAAAAATATAAAAAAGTGAAATAGTGAAGTTCATTCACTTCAGTTGAGTTTTAGTGTCCCGTGGGGGCTGGTTTAAGACCCCTTTCTACTATTCTGTCTGCCATGTCTCAGTTTCCTGTTAGGTAGTCAGCACTGTGTTGAAGTTCCCAGTGACCCACTGCTACTCTGCATCAGATTCCACAGCCTTGGTTTCAGGCAGGCAGGATCAATCTGCCTCCTTTTTTTTTTTTTTTTTTTAAATATATTTTTTATTGATTTTTTTACAGAGAGGAAGGAAGAGAGATAGTTAGAAACATCGATGAGAGAGAAACATCGATCAGCTGCCTCCTACATGCCCCAGTTGGGGGTGTGCACACAACCAAGGTACATGCCGGTGACCGGAATCAAACCTGAGACCCTTCAGTCTGCAGGCCGACGCTCTATCCACTGAGCCAAACCAGTCAGGGCCCTCCTTTGTTTTTCTGCCTCCTTTCAGTCATATTTACACAAGCGTGTATTTCTGACATGGGCTCTAGGTGGGGGTGTGGTTGTATTAGTTTCTGGGACCAAATGGTCCCTCAACCCAGTCCCTGAGGGCTCCCGGGGAGTATTCAGAATCCTTGTTTCCCTGCAGAGTTCAAGGCTGGATGTGGCTGTGCTGCTAGGAGGGGCCTGGTCTTCAGGAGAAAAATAGCTGTTTGGGGTTGGAGGAACTAGACTGCCCCAGAACTGCTTTCCTGGTTGCCTCTCCTATTTTGCTCCCCAGCTTTCACAAAGCCACCTTCCCCTGCCCTGCAGCTTTGGTGAGTGTTTGTAATTGAAAGATCCTATGCATTGGGTTTAGTGAGTAAAAGCAAGGGAATTATAAAGACAGAGCAACCGTACCACTGCACATCTCTCTCCCTCCAGCACTGTTTGGCTGGTACAAAACTTCAGGCTGCCTTTCTGGGTGTAGCCCCTCATGGCTGTGGGCTTAGATCTAGAGTCTCCCAGTGCCAGCAGCCCTGTGGACAACCTTCCACAGTCAAAGCACTACACTATCCCAAAGGGACATGGAGTTAGTTGCTGTGCAGTCTCCCTCTGACACTATTCCCAGCTGTGCATGTTTCTCCCTCAAGCCCAGATCCTCAATCCCACCATTCTCCAGGCGATCTCTGACCTTTCCGGCCATGGATTGTCCAAAAACTGTGTTTAATTTGCCAATTCCAGGTGGATGTTATTTGGTTCAGTTGTTTCTTCTATCTGCTCCATGAGAAGGCACAGGACATATCCACCTATTTGGCCGCCATTTTGTCTCCCCCTGGACAAACTTTTTAGGAGCTCGCAGCTGGGAATGCTGGAGTCTTGGTGTTAGTGGGTTCACAGCCAAGGCAGCAGGTCCCTGACCTCTGTGGTTGTAGTGTCCCGGGTGGTGTCCAAGGTCTTTAGTCAGTTGTCCAGGTGGAGGTGAGGTTGGGCTCCCAGTCACAGCCATTCTCCTATTCAAGACGGCATGGTCTCTGCAGAACCTGCCACCCCAGGAGAGATTGCAGTGGTAGTAGAGGCTTCCCGGCTAGGGGACCCTGGTCCTCCAGCCCCCAACAGTCCTGTGGAATATAACTGTCCCTCACTCACAGATGCACACACACATGCCCCACACATCCATGCACTCTCCTTTTGATCCCTCACTCAGTCACACTCTTTTCCTCACTGCTGTCCTATCGGCCACCATCTTGGATCCAACTAATTGCTTTTTCTCTTGCTGCATTTAAGAGACTCCCCTTGAATTCCAAGATGGCTGCAGAGTAGGTGTAAGCTACACTCACCTGCTCCCAGTGCCAAACTGGATTTATAGCTAAATTAAAATCAATCTGGCTAACCAACTGAAGGCTAGTTTTTCACGGTGGTTTTGTTACTGTGGTGGGTCCAGGAGGTCACATGGATCTAGGAGGTCACCATGGAAATGATGACTCACAGGATTCATTGACTTTCCCATTGCAGATACTTTGCTTTTCTCAGCATGTGGTCCTTTCAGGAGGTACATATGTGACTTACTGAGCTTGAGGATGACTTATATGTTTCCATAGGATATGACTTTAATAGCCTTATCCTGGGTGGCCTAATGGCCTGACAAAAGAGTGAGATCCTTAGCAGCAGTCCATGAGTCTAGGTAAAGGTTTATTTCCTTCATCAAGGAGCAGAATGAATTATTATCAAAAACAACACTTGAAGTTACACCCATAGATAACGCAGAACAGCCAATACCACTGGTTACCAGTATTATAACAAACTAGAGGCCCTGTGCATGACATTCATGCACTTAGGGGAGGTTCCCCTCAGCCAAGTCTGCGCCCCTGAGCAGTCCAGGAGGCCTCGGGGGAAGTCTGACTGACAGCTTAGGCCCACTCCCTATAAGCCACAGTTGAACATCCTTAGCGCTGCTGTGGAGGCGGGAGAGGCTCCCGCCATTGCTCACCAGCCGTCAGTCCAGTTTGTGGCTGAGTGGCGCTCCCTGGGTGGGATCCCACTCACTACCAGGGGGCAGCACCTGCATTGAGCATCTGCCCCCTAGTGGTCAGTGTACATCACAACAACCAGTTGTTCTGCCATTCAGTTGATATGCATATTACCCTTTTATTATATAGGATGGCTTCGTATTCCACTGAACTTGCTTTCCCATTAGTGAAACAGGCTTCCTTGTATGGTACCTAGTCTCAAAATTGAGATCCCCATCTAGCCAGTAGTTCAAGCAAAGCAGGCAATGGGGCCATCTCAGTACCTACTGGGTGGGCAGCTATTGTAGTTGGCTTGACCTGCAATTTGATGTACCATTTCCATTTCACAGGTTTTTGGCTTGTTGCACTTTGTCAATAATTGTCCCTCAGTTCCACATCATCCTTCTTTCTATACTCTGCTTTGTGAGGCTGGTCTGGGACTTTAAACACATTTCTCCTTTGTCAGTGCTGCCTATTAAGTTCTGCTGATAAGGGGCTCTAAGGCAGTGATTCTCAACCTGTGGGTCACGACCCCTTTGGGGGTTGAATGACTCTTTCACAAGGGTTGCCTAAGACCATCCTGCATATCAGATATTTACCTTACGATTCATAGCAGTAGCAACATTATAGTTATGAAGTAGCAATGAAAATAATTTTATGGTTGGGTCACAACATGAGAAACTGTATTTAAAGGGCCAGAAGGTTGAGAATCACTGCTTGGAAGACCATGGTTCTTCACTCTGACAGAGATGGTTCAGTAGTAACAGCTGAATTCAATTTCCAGATCCACCCCCACCCGCCCACCCCCACACACACTTCTTTCAGAACCGGTATCTCGTCTCCTCAGAGACACCAGTATCAGCCAGTTGTTGGCACCCCCTCCTTAGTGGTCTAAATTCCAGCCCTAAAGAGGGACTGCTTGGGAGTTACCAAGGTACCAGTACCGACTGCAAGTGCCCCTTTCCTAGAGGTCTGAAATTCTGAGGGGCCTGTATTGCTTCTGTGTCTTTTTACTGCAGCACTCCTGAATCAAATTTGGTTGACTTAGAACAGACTCTTAAATAAAGATAAATTTTAGAACTGGAGAGTATTATGCTAAGTGAAATAAGCCAGTCAGAGAAAGATACATATTATCTCATTCATTTATGCAATATAATGAACAACGTAAACTGATGAACAAAAACAGATCCAGAGACAGAGAAGGATCGCTCAGACCATCAAACCTCAGAGGGAAGGTAGGGAAGGGTGGGGGTAAGAGGGAGAGAACAACTAAAGAACTTGTATGCACGCACATAAGCCTAACCAATGGACACAAACAACAGGGGTGTGAGGGCATGAGTGGGGGTTGGGGGGGGGCAATAGGGGGATAAGGACACATATGTAATACCTTCATCAATAAAGGAATTTTTAAAAAGATAAATTTTAAAAATGTCATCACTATAATGGAATAGGCTTGCCCAACTTAATCACTGATATATTGCAGTTATTAAGTGTTTCTGGGGAAGTCCAAAATGCCTGAAGCAGGACAGTCAAGGTGAACTTCATACTCTGTCAACTGAAAATAAAATGTTTTCCCCCTTTCTACACCGAAAAACCTAGAGAAGACATGTAATATAATTTAAAATATACTTTTATTGATTTCAGAGATGAAGAGACAGAGATAGAAACATGAATGACAAGAGCTAATCATTAATCAGCTGCCCCCTGAACCTCCCACACGGGGCATATGCCCTGACCACGAATCATGACCTCCTGGTTCATAGGTCAATGCTCAACCACTAAGCCATGCTGGCCAGGCTGTCTTTTTCTTCTTCTTCTTCTTCTTCCTATTCTTTCTGAAACCTTCTTGGAGTGACTCAGGTTGCTTATCAGCCCACCAGCCTCTCTGCTTTGCCCATCTATCTCTACCTAGCAATCACTTTGCTCAAGACCCAGAGCCTATATTGTGCTGCCTGAGGAAGCCTCAGAATGAAGTTTGGAGTGGTGCTCTTTTCCTTCCTTTTAATTTCTGCTGAGACCTGGAAAACCTTACAGGGCCCATTATATCATGTGTCACCTTAGGGTGGGACCTAAATCAACCCTAAAGTATTTTCCACCCCTTACTCCCTGGCAGAGTCAAGTAAGAGACATCCTCAAGTAAGAGTGTATCAACTTTTCCAGCATTCTCTGAATTAAGTTCATTTGGGCAAGAGTTATCCCTGATGCCTAAGATTTTCACTCAACCATTATATAATACCAAAGTGCCTCAAAGAAGCTGTGACCTCAGCAGGCATGTTCCAGTTTTCATTCAGCACCATGGGGAAGTCTCCTCTTTGTGGCCATGTGAACCCAATTTTCAGGAGCATCTAATTCAAGCACAGGGCAGGCACATTTGCTTTCTCTCCAAGGGTTGGACTAGTCAATTCATTCAGCAAAAGGGAAGCTAGTGGTAATCCCCAAATGTTAGCCATTCAGCGTCACTTATCTCATGGGTGTAGCCTAGGCATTTCAAGCCTCAAGGGACTCCTGTGACCATTGCTGGGAGTCAGTTCTCTGTTAGCATTAGTGAAGCCCCTCAGGCTGTACCTCAATCACCACCCCTCAAGCCCCTGGATGCTACACTACACAATGACAGATTTCAAATCTAAAAGGTTAGGTTGCATCTACTGTTTCAGTGCACTTGGGACCAAGGGCTATTTTCTCTTCTTCTACCATAGGCTCACATGGCTGGCTGACTTATAAGGGAGTGTCAAGGAATCAAACTTTCTCAATCTGCCTTACATGGAGGATTTTCCAGGGCCTTTGTGGCACATGGCATGGCCAGACATATACACTGCAATAACATGTTCACCAGTGATTTCAGCTCAGCTAGGTTTCCCACCACCAGCCCCAGGAGGGTTGTGGTCCATCCCTTGGTATGGCTTATTTGATCTCTTTTGCCATTTTCAAAAGGTCAGGTGGAACAAGTGGAGTTAGGGAATCATCTGTAAAATAGTGGATGAAGGCAAACAGCATACCATGATGCAAAAAAGCATTTAATGAGGGAAACATATTAGCAAGGTGAATCAGAAAGAGGCATATGGACATCCATTCGCTCATGCAGACATGCAAAGGCTGGGGTATTGTTGGCTGCACCTTGTGGCTGTACTAAAAAACCCCGAGTCTTCCCTTCCACAGAACAACCCTGACAACAGCCTTGCATGCAGATCAAATCAGGACTTAAATACCATCTGTCAGGGCAGCTGTGTGGGAACACAGACTGCTAACAGCTGTGACCTTGTGGGAAGCTGGATTTGGACTGTGGGGTAGAGGATTTGGGCCTAGTACCTCCTGCTAGCTGGTAACCAGGCAACTTGACAGAGGATTCAAGTTCTGCAGCAATCCTATCTGTCCCTCCACAATGTCTGTTTCTAATCCTTCAAAGGTTTCCTAAAGTCTAACCTCTAACATGGCATTATAGGCCCTCCTTGAAAGTATCTCTAGTTCACCTCTCTTAATCCCTACCTCAAATTCTATGTCTGAGTCACACTAAATTCTTGGAAGCTTCCTGAATAGTACTTGTTCATACCTAGATCAATGCCTGCAGCACTTTTTTCTCCTGGCTAACTCTTCCAATCTGTTCTCATAGGTAAAATTTCACTTCACCTGAGAAGCCCTTTCCTGACAACAAAATCCATGACTGTGTTTCTCCAAAGAGTTCCCACCGTACCCCGAACATCTTCGCACTTACTATACTATATACCAGAACTGCCCATTGACTCATAAAGCTCACTCAACACTGAGCTTTCACTATAGTGCCTATACATAATGGAATACTAGCAGCCATAAAAAAGAAGGAACTCTTACATTTTGCGATAGCATGGATGGACATGGAGGTTATTATGCTAAGCGAACTAAGCCAGTCAGAGAAAGACAAAAAACATATGATCTCACTTATATGTGGCATCTAATGAACAAAATAAACTGATGGACCAAAATAGAAACAGAAGCATGGACTGACAGTTGTCAGAGGGGAGGGCGGTGGGGGAACTAGTAGAAAGAAGGTGAAGGAATTGGACAGAAAACATGTATACATAACACATAGACACAGACAACAATGTGGCGATAGCCAGAGGGAAACAGGAGTGGATGCTAGGTGGAGGTGGGCAAAGGTCGATGAATGGGGACTGAAAGAGGCTTTACTTGGTGTGATGGGTGCAAGATGCAGTGTGTGGATAATGTTTTATTGAGTTGTACACTTGAAATCTGTATGGTTTTATGAATCAATGTCAACCCAATAAATTCTATTAAAACAAACTGAGCTTTCAAAAGGCATGAAATAGAATCTTTGTATCCCTAAAAAGCTTGTGAAGTAGCTGATATTTAGTGAATGTTTGGTAAATATTTAATGAGAACCTGATGAAATCAAGTGGGTGGTTTGTTAACACTCTGTAGCTTTCTCCATATAAAACATGAATACTTTATTAATGTGTACACTTTGGAGTTCAAATACCTTAGCAACCATTTATTTAACCCAAAAGATCAAAACCTAGAGGTGAAATGACTCAGTTATCACAAAGCTATTCCATGCCCTGGTCAAGTGTGGACTCTATCTCTGAATTCATCGTTTTTACAGCATAACTCTGTATGTCCCTTTCTATCATGTAGTATCTATGCTGCAGTTGCCCCTTCAATGGTATATATTCCTTGATCACTTGTACTGTTCTTTGATGCAATTATCTTACAAGTATTGATCACCAGAGAAATTTGATAAAAATGCCTTAGTATTTTAAAAAAGCTTTATACGTGAAATAACTCTAGCATTCTTTTTTTCCTCTTAGCAAGCCATTCAAGTTCTGTATGATACTGAATAATGATAATAGACTCTAATTCCCAGGATTCCGTGGAACCATCTTTTATTGATACATAATCTTTCCAATTTTCTAACTACTCCTGTGATAAAGTGTATGGTATACCAAAACTGGTGGCAAGAATTTCAAGCAATCAATTTTGAAGACCAGTTTTTAAACATTTAGCAGCTACATTTGCAAAGACTTTTTAAACGACTTCTCCCACTAACAATAAAACAGCATAAAAAATTATTTCCCTATTTCTTAAAGTTCTGCAAAATAGAAAGAACATTTATAAATAGTCCCCAAAATTTTAAACAGCCCTAAACAAACACACAGAGGAAAAGATGCTCAAGATTTAAATGATGGTACCTGTTAAGCCTTCTAAGCGATCAAGATGAGCATCTGGTATTGGCTATTTCAGAATAACTGGTTATCAGAGGGATCAGAGGGTTATGAGGGAAAGATGCTGTTTATGGTCATGAAACAAGCTGTCTCAATAGGGATCAAATCAGTATATTGACTCTAAAAGGACAGTAGACTCCAAGCTACCAGGACCTTTAAGTTCATGAGCAAATGAGAGAAATGCCTCTGAGTGAACCCAGTTGAGTCTCAAGGCCATTACTGCCAGTAGGCTGTGCATGTGCAGCACTGAAAAAATACTGTGAAACCAAGAAAACTCAACCAAATTACTTGAGGATTGTTTCTGCTTATCACCTCTAGTAGACTGTGATCAGCTCTTTTGGCTCTGGAGGAGCCCAGAACTAGGCAGAACAAGTATCAAAGAACCACAAAGTACCACAATGAAAAACCAGACAAGCAGAAAACAAAGGCTAATTTTTCTGAAAAACAAAACAAAAACATCAATGTAGAGGAGATAGTCCTGCATCGTTGGATCATCTGGGACTAACACCACATAGAACTTTGAAACTGTTGCTTCTCCATTTCTACCCTTCTTTTCCAGGCTGTGCCAGAGTTCCTTGGAAGTGACCACAATAGCCAATTCAGGCACATTCTACCTCAGTCTTGTCATTTATTTTCTTAATGAATATTGACATCAAAGTTATTTTCATTTTTAGCTACATAGACAATTTAATTAATTTTCCAAATGGCAGGGTATGTTTATGGTTACACAGACAAAAGTATGTGTGTAATATGGTTTAGTGGCATTCTATGTAATTAATGTGTTGAAATCTTCTAACTGGGAATATGGATAATTATATTTTCAAATATCAACATTTTTACTTTTTAAGGACACATAAAAGATTTGCAAGGCATATATGCTATGCATGGTAAATAATTTTCCCCCCACATATCATTAATTTTTTAAAATATATTTAGAAATTTAAGACCAGGAGCAAACATTTGTCAGACTAATTTTTTGCTTTTTCATAAGTGCAACTTTTTAATAAAAATTTACATCTAGATAAACAATCTTCAGATTTTTTGAAACTTTAATAAGATTTTAAAAACATCATAACTTTTAACTGAAAAACATACACATTTAGCACACAAATATTGTAATATGAATCAACTCCAACTCTATTTGAAAACGTGAATCAAATTACAGTTTTAGAAGTTAATAATTCACATTTAAGCAAGTTAGCGCCCTGCTGAATTCAGCCTTTGTAAAAAAAGAGACTTAGTGCATATTGTAATGGCACAATGTGCTTCTGTACCATTTTGTTGATTTTTCACCTTATTAAACATGATCAAGTTATTGAAAGTTGGTAGATAACGGCTAACTTTCTATGACGTGAATTTTCAATGGTAACAGTTACATTTTATAACAGAACACTTTCTATAGATTTCTTTTTCTATCTTAAAATTTTAAAAGCAATCATTTGTAAGGATTGCATCAACATCAATTTCGCAGAGGAAGATCAAACTTTATTGAAACTGCTTGCATACAAAATATATTGCACTATAACCAAACAAATGTCAACATAAAATCCAATCTGTTGTCGCTAATATGTACAGAGAATATTGCCCAAGAGCAGTTACATTACAAGGTCATTCTACCTTGGTTAATTATCTACAGTATTTTAAACCAAACAGCTTACAGATGATGTGTGCAAGGTACCAATTTCTGTTTTCAAATACTATACATTCCAAGAATAAATAACTAGAAATCAACATTAATTTTGGCAATACTTTTAAGAGACTTTTTAATATTCTTGAAATCATGTGCAGTTTGTTGCCATTTTATGTTTATTTGTATGCAAGGAAAAGTAACTGTAAAATGAAAATTCAAAGAAACAAACTCACAAAATACATCAGAGGCAGAACTTCTGTTTGTACGGCTCTATACAGATTCAGTGGTACCCCGGCTTGGAGTTATTTTTTTTAAGAAAAATATAACATCTTAGAGTGAAGGTCCTTCACATAATTTGCCTCACTAAATTTCACCCATTTAAAAAAAAAGACTCAAAAACAAAACCAAACCCAACACATCAAAAAAGGAAAAGAAACTAAAAAAACAGGTTTTTGTTAACCAATTTCAGTCTGCTTTCCAATTCTGCTTAATAAAAAGAAAAAAAAGTTTTTTGTTAACCCATCTTAGTCTGCTTTCCAATTCTGCTTATGCATTAGACCTAATATTTCAAAGTTTACAAAACATTTAACCTGCTTCCAATATTTTTTTGACAAAGTACCTGTACTTCACAGGTTTATTATGCACACACAGAAATGACCCTCCTATCTCCCCAAATTAAGCCTGAAATTAAAATATGAAAAACTTCACAAAACAAGGGGAGGAAAAAATAAAAAAGGCTCTAAGTTAAAACTGGTCATCAGGCCAAAGAGCAGGCATATTCTACTAACTTTCAACCAAAAAGATTTGCTCCTAGCTGAAAACATTTTAGCCTTTCTCAAATGAAAAGACAGTTACTTCTTCTCCTGTCTATTTAGAAAAAAATTACACAACCCTCTCAATAACACTATTTGTCAAACTTCAGTGCAACAAAACATAAACAAAAACAATCCTATTCTTTATACTGCCTAACCTGATGTTTATGCAAGGAACAAAAGTGGAAAGCATGCATTCTTCTATAAAGTACTAATGTTTGACAGGGTTTGCAACATCTTTAATATTTAGTGTTCCAACTTATCTTCCCTGAACTCTGCATCCAAATATAATATTCCTACCTGCCAAGATATAGAAAAGGCACAGATCATACAACTTTTTTTTTTTTTTTTTTTTTTTGCTAATTAAATGACAA
>PVJC01007604.1:0-12366 GCA_004026665.1 Murina feae | reverse complement strand
TTAAAAAATAAACCAAACTAAAGTCCTGTCCTGAAGTGCTAAGTATACTTAAAAGCAGTGCTTGAAAATTTCAAGATCAAGATATCATTTTTGTGCAAATCTGAGAATTTTTGCTTATGGCCAATACCAGAAAAATAAAATTCTTAAACAGAATTTGTGTTCATTTCATGCCCTGTGCCATCTTGCCTACCTTTTGTCTTTGGCCTAACAAAGTTTTCTAATATGGAATAAGAATTATGGAAATGGTAATGGAAATATAACTTCAGAATTACGCAGTTTAGGGTACTCCATTCACAAGTGGTTGCTGACCATCCACGTTGTCTGGCTTTTCCTTCTTCTGGTTACGATCTTTACCCGTGCGCAGCCGATTACCTTCACTGGAGGTATTCTGTAATGTTTTAGTGTGGACACTCCTTTCATTATTGCAGTCAACTCTGATCTAAAACAAGTTATATTTGTTATATACACACACCCATTCCTATTGTTATCTGTAATTGGCCTGACAAGAAATTTAAGCCTGAAGTATAAACTCCATATGTCAAAAAGGGAAAGGAGGGATGAGAATTGAAGTAGTGAAAGAAATCAGGCCAGGTAAGATCTTTATTTTGTTTGTGATTTTAAGATACTCTTCTTCTTTAACTGGAACACACTGGTCATCTCATTGCATTCAAAGTTAGATTAAAACTCACAATCCTACTGTGTCTTCTTCTAAGCAGAATAAAACAGTGAGAAACAAATAATTAAAATGATTACAAAATAAACATGGCTATAATATTCAGAGTTCAAAAGAATGAGTTATTCTTCAAAGATTATGAAATGCAGGAGAAAAGAGGCAAATTAGTATCTTCCGAATCTGACTTTACCAGGATAATAACTCAACTCTCTTATTAACTAGCTTTCAGTTTACATCTTTATATCCATCATGAGTGTGATTAAGTTTGTCTATACTGAGCGCTCCCAATGTCTACGGTAGAAGAATATGAGCAATGGTTTCTAGCAGCTTGCATTTCAGTAAGGAAAGTCAGATGATAATATAACTTGAACTTTGAAGAAAAACTGTACAGGGAAATTTGGAGACACTAATTACCAGAGGGACTGGAATCCCAGGAAGAGTGTAAAGATGAATGCAATTACAAATAAAATACTGATTTATACAATACTTTAAGTGCTAACACAGGACACTTAAAACACTGCTAAAAGAATTCTAGGCACTGTACAAAGGGAAGGTAATACTGACAAATGGGCCTAAAATAATGACAAATATTGACCTGCTTCAAGTATAAATGCTACATATATCCCAAAATGGTTCACTGTAATTTCGAAGTGTGTTTAAGTGTTGGGTATGGTTGTATGTTTTAAATGTTTTGTTGTCAGGGTTTGGTGCTTTGATTTATTTTATTTCCTTTTTGCACACACAGAGGGACCTGGAGAGTATTATGTTAAGTGAAATGAGACAGTAAGCGTCTGATTTACATCTATTCTCATACTTACATAGAAAATATAGCCTTTTTTTCAATATGCTGTTTTAGTTACAAATATGCATCCTTTTAACCAATGTGATCAGAAAGCCTAGTTCATCAAATATGTCAATTTAAGAAAGGAATTACAAAACTGGCACATTAAATGCCTTACATCTTTGTAAAATACATGTAAGTACATTATTTCATCCATATTTTTAGCTAGGTCTAAGGTCTTTTCTATGCTGGTCCTGAAGAACCCACCAGTAGTTAACATGTACTTACAACTACTATAAATGTTAAAGAACATTTTGTCATAAAGATTCTGCTTTTAAAAAGTTCTTTTTCACTTATCTAGGGTGTTGGTCCCAAACCAATCCACAGTTGAGAAGGAACCCTAACTAGTTGGGGTAAGAATTAAGAGTCAAAGAAGCAGAAGAGAACATGTGCTCTTGGAATCAGACACCAGGGTTCAAATATCACTGCACCATATGCTAACTATGTGATCTTAGACAAAGGATTGAATCTTTCTAAACTTCCATTTACTATCCTTTAAAACAAAAGAACAAAAAGACTTACCTTAGGTGGCTGCTGCAAGATTAAATTAGATAAAACACACACAAAACACTTAGCAAAGGTGTCTGGACATTGTCTGAGGTAATTTTAAAATTATTTAACAACAGATACAGTACAGATAACCAATTGATATGGGAGTTTCAGAATAGAGGCTGACTGTAAACAAGCAGCTGAGTGACTCAGCAGGTTCTAGCTGAGTATCATCAGTCCTGCCTATTACAATTATTACTTTTGAAATACATGCCTTCCTTTCCTTATATTCCACTTAAAGAGGATACTCTATTCCTGCTTCTCAGGGGAAGAGGAACCCACAAGGTTGACTCAGGTCTCACTCTCAGTACATTCCAGGGTGTTCTTTTCTTGGGGAAATCAGAGGGACCACCAATGTGGTATTGAAGTCATGTGACAATTAAAGTCTTCACAAACAATTTAACTACATATTCTCTAAAAAAATCTTTGTATTTTTGCATGAAAACAAAGATTATCACAGTTGTAATGGTAAAAAGAAATTATTTCACAGACATCAAATTTATAATCTTTGAATATGTTGAAAAATAAACTCATTAAATTTCAAACTACCGTAATGCAAATAATTTAGATGAAAAAGGCATATGGGTTTACCTGGAGGGATCCATCTGCAGTTCTCCCTTTAGCCTCTCTCGGATTACGAGGACGATTATCTGTTCGGGAGTGATCGTCGTTTCCTGTAGGGACGTTTTAAAAAGGTTCAACAATTATTGATTCTAACATGCTAATATGGGAAGCTCTTTATTCCCATATCCTTAATTTACTAAGACCAACCAAAAAGTCTAAAATATAATCAGCAACCTAGTGATTACAGTTACATAAAAATAAAATATTTTGAAGGCATTACAACTGTGCAACTGTCATAGGTCAATGTGAGCTAATTTCAGATGTTATGTTTAGACTCTCCGAAGAAGCTGAACTAGTTATCAGTGTTGATTTACATATTCTACATGAACCATAAGAAAGGATAATATTCTGTTAAGTACTGTATGAAAGGCTGAAGCATTACTATGATGAGCAGTATAAAACAGGAGAAATGGGGTCTTGGTAATATGGTGTTAAATCACCAAGATTTTTCATTGAACTTCAGGCAGTTGTTACAATTCACTTTTATTTCTTACTAGAGGCCCGGTGCATGAAATTCATGCACTCAGGGGGGGAGGGGGAATCCCTCAGCCTGGCCTGCTCCCTCTCACAGTCCAGGAGCCCTTGGGGGTTGTCTGACTGCCAATGAGGGCCCAAGCCGGCAGTCTGAGATCATTAGCACTGCTGTGGAGGTGGGAAAGGCTCCTGCCAGCGCCACTGCACTTGCGAGCTGTGAGCCCGGCTTCTGGCTGAGCAGCGCTGCCTCTGTGGTAGAGCACTGACCACCGGAGGGCAGTTCCTGTGTTGAGCGTCTACCCCTTGGTGGTCAGTGCGCATCATAATGACTGGTTGTTCCACCATTCTGTCGATTTTCATACTAGTATTAGCCTTTTATTATATAGGATGGGGGGTAAGGGTGGGCTAGAAAAGGTCAATGGGGGGAGGGAGAAAGAGATATATGTGATACTTTCAATAATAAAGATTTTTAAAAAAGAAAACCTCTACCTTTGAAGCCACCTCCACGTCCTCTTCCTCCCTGTCCTCTTCCTCCACCGCCACGACGTCGTCCCTCTCCTCTGCGCAGAAAGTTCTCTCTCTCTTCCTCTGTTGGAGCTAATGACCAATCACTGAGTTCGTCTCTGTGGTCAGATTCTGTTTCAGAAGCATTTGATGCTTCAGAATTAGTTCCTATCGAGAGTTAAAAGTTATATACCATTGTCCGACTTAAAAAAAAAAGTTAGGTTATCAGAAGCTTCCAGAGACCTTTCAGGGGTAATCTAATACTCTTCCTCCCAATTTATACACCTACCAAAAGGTATTATTACCTTCTATTTTGTGAAACAAATGATCTTAAATTCAAAATGAGGGGTTTTACAATTTTTTAGGTAATCTTGGAAAACCTTTTTTGGTTCTCATTTTTTAAAAAAGGTATTTTATTAGCCATCTAAGTTCAAATCTGAGTATGCCACATCATTAAACAGCTGTACTCCTTTAACCATCTGCACTCTCTGGAGGAAAAGTTATCTAAAATGTTTAAAAGTAATACCTTGAGAAACTAAAGTTCCATAGAGTTCCTTTTAATAAGGCGTGGCTAAGGAACATAGGGGAATGCAGCACACATTTTGGTCACCTCTGAGAGACTGGCAAAGAAGGCCACCATGACAACTGTCTCAGAGAAGGACCTCTGTGGGAACAGGGATTGGACCAAATGAATGGGGATATGCTTGCCTGATACTTGGTCCACAACCTTCCCTCCCAGTCCCACTAGAATAATATATTATTAATAAAAGTTTTATTATAATACAATCATTATGTCTGAGGGGGTAAGTTAATGACCTAGGAGGTGGGTTAATGACCTAAGGGATGGGAGTGGAAGAAAAGAGCTCCAAAGTGAGGTGGGACTTCAACATCAAAAAAGAACAGACTTTTGAAAGAGGGTTACGGGTTAGGTTCAAAGTTGGTCATAGGAGTAGGTATATCTCTCCCCAACTCCAGAATGTTTACTCTACTACCTCTCTCTCCTCCTTTGTTGGAGCTAATGACCAATTATAGCTTCACCATTATAGCTTCATTCCTGTGGATCTTGAAGGCTTTCCATCTTAAAGAGTTCCTTTTTGAAACGCAAATATTTGTGAGATGGATTATACCTTTTAAGTTACATAGTAGTTACACAGTTGAGCAAGAAAGACGGTAGGCACTGGCAGGTGGGGACAGTGTTCAGGAAAGGTACTGGGAAAGAAGAAAGAAGCACTGACAGAAGAGCTGGGAAGGCAAAGAGAAACTTTGCCGACTTCTTGACTGTGCCTAGGGCTGACTTTGGCCATGCCATACAAAATCACCTTATGAGCCACAGGATGTAGACCCCTGATTTACACAGTCCATCCAGCAAGTATGACCAGCACATGCCTGACAAAAAATGAGCCACAGTACACAAATGTAAAAATGTTTTGGCTACACAGTAATAAAATTAGGAAAGGCCATAAGAAAATCATCAACACACAAGGGCTTAAGCAGATTTATCCCCAGTCAGAACGTGGACAGAACTCACACCTGCCCTGTGAACTCTATGTGTCATTATCCATTTTTTACTCTATGTCTCTTGCAACACAATTTGACCCATTGTGAATCAGAAACCATGTAGTGAGAAATAGTTATAATGGGGTTCTAATGAATATTAGAGGTTAGCAGCTATTAAGTGTAGGAACAGATAAAGTTACTGAGTAAAATGCTTAGTTTGTACCTGAAGTATATCCAGGACCGCGTCTGCCGTGCCCCCTATTTCTGTAAGGTCTACTACCTCGACCCATTCCTTGACCATCATCAGTCACATAGCCTTTTTCCTTATCTGTACGATTTGGTGGTGGTCTAGAACTAGCTCCAATCTGTCGCAACTGCTCATCAATTTGTAATCTCTCCAAACGCAACTGGTCTACTTCCTATTTAAAATATACAAGATAACAGTAAAAATAATTTGACATTTTACTTAATAATACCTTTCTCCTTTTCATCAGATAAAAAAGTATACTGGAAATATTTCAATTTCAGTTCTTAATTTATAGTAAACACTGTTACACAGAATTATCAGGAAATTGAATGATCTCCTTAAAAAACAAAATTAAATAACAGGTTACTAATGCCCAGAATTAGAGATATAGCAAAAATACTCAGCATTAATAGAATTTAAAGTTGCTTGATTTGGCACTATTACTTAATGGAATCTGCTAAGGTACAGATATGCTAATTGTGGGATTTTGTAATGACAGGATACTGAACAAAACAAGTCTAAAATGTATGAATACAGAAATAGACATTTAAGGTTTAACCAGCCAACCCTAAAAATCACACAATGTAAATAATCTGAATTGAAATAGATTTGCCAGTTAATCTTAATTTACAAAGTATTGAGTTTGGGCCATCTTGTTTGCAAAGAACATATACTACAGTAGGTCTTTGGATGTGATTATACAATTAAGGAACAATTATTTTCAATAAACTGAAAATTCTCATATTCCTTATACAGGGCAGGAAAACTATTTAATAGCTGATCAAAAAAGTTAGGTCTTACATCATGCCTTGCAAACCTCTTAAACCTCTGGTCTACAACTCTGCTAGACCAAGTATGATGAACAATATAAATTTAGTTGATCAAAATATACACCTAGGGTCCACAGACAGATCCTTAGATACAGTGCTTCCAATATGTTGGGTTCTGTCAAATCCATATAAAGTCTCAATTATAAGCCTCATCCTTCCAATCTACCCATAAACATCTCATTTATGGGCTATAGGGAGCTAGATCCATAAATATAGTAGTACTGAGTGCCTCAGTCAAGCAGAGGCCACCAGAGAAACTGTCTACATGAATAGTCACTGGAGAAGCCCCTGAAAAGCCAAGCTCCTAAAATCTTGGTTGTGGCAGTTTTCTGAAAAAGGGCAGGTAAGGATCTGGCTGAGTTTGATCTGAGCTCTGAACTAGAATTTGTTTTACAAAGGACTTGAACAAAGAAGAGACTGCAGCTGAGTGAGTGGCTTACTCCAAAAGTATAGTTATAGCTAATGGTATATCTTGCAAAACAGAATGGTAGTCCATGTTATCTCACTGGGGCAAAGCAGTCACCTTTTGGTGAAAGATGCCAGGCCCAACCAAGTGAAGATCTGGTGATGGAAAGAATGGCAACAGGACAGCTGCTGATAACCAAAAGGGATATTCAATTGTGAAGAATAAATCAAAAGATCTAAGAAAGAAGATTAGTCAAAAGAACAAGGGATCAATACAATGCAACACTAACTCTCCAGGTCTTCATAATTAATACAAGCCAAGAATATGAAGAAAAACACATACAACAGGTTACACATAAACATGTTTTAAAACAAAAAATAAATAAGCAAATCAATGGGAAATCCTACCCATGCAAGCCTTGCTGGATAAAACTTTCTCACTTTTAATTAACTAACCACCATAAAAATGAATGAAATGTCTAACTACTGAACCCTTTTTTCCCTTATTTGCATACAAGTAGAAATTGTTTAATTTTATTTCTCTAAGAAATCGGCAACAAATTCTTAAGATAGCATTATAAATAAAATAGAAAGTTGGATTACTTCTAAAATATTACTTAGTACCTGTTATATTATATTTTGATACACATGGATAGAAGGAATTATAAAGTGACACGGATAAGACTCCATTTTATTGATTTATAGAACTTTTCGGCCAGAAGAAATTTTAAAAAGCATCTAGTCTAGGGAAGTGACTTGCCTAAAGTCACACAGCTAGTCCATGACAAAAGATATCCTAGAAGCAAATCGCTGGACTGCCAATCTAGTGCCCTTTCTATTTATACCTTAGAGCCCCTTGGTTCCTACTTTGCAGTTTGCAATCTAGAGGGGACATAAATGCTACAAAAATTGTTTCTCTTTTGTATAACAGAGTATAGAGAAAACTATGAAGGGTACACATTTAAAGAGAAGATTTCGTGAAACACTGGGATTTCCTTAATAAATGACATAAAAGAGACAACAAAAGCAAGTGGAAAACTCACAAAGGCTAGAAAGGCTCTATCTAATGAAAAAGCTGTGTACAGGATTAACCTAAATTGAGTGCAAGGTTGAAAAGAGGAATATTGGGAAACGGGGGAATTTATTGAGAACTGGGATACTGGTCCTTACATTTCTGATGATGATGAAAATTGACTTGTGTTTTCAAAGGAAAATAATAAGCTAAACAAAGTGAGTATTTTGTCTAATACTTTTTACAGGTCATTCACTGTAATGTTCAGAATGAATCTTAACTACTGAAAGGTTTACTATGAAGTTTTTATATTTTAGTGCAAAAAAAATTGAAATTAAAGTTCTTGCTGTTCTCACCTTTAAATAGTTCAGGTGATAATCCAAAAGAACAGTGGCATTAGCGATGCTGTCCTTTGTTCCCACAAAAACAAATGGTACCATACCCTGGAAAAGAAATGGTGACAATGATTAATCTGAAAAATGCAAATAATGACTAAATCCCTAGTACAGGGTCTGACAAACAGTAGGTACACAAATAATCAGTAATACATGAAAACAAAAATAGTTGGCATATTTTATATATCTGTGAATAAGGACAGATCAATATAGCAACCCCTTAAATGCATCAGGTTATTATGTTTTAAACACTACAATTAAATGTTGGCAAAGTCACATATTATGTAAATCAAAATTATACAGGCTTTAACTAACATGAGATGCATAAACAAAATACTCTAATTTACCTAAAATTTTTATCGAAATCAAATTCTTTTAAAAAATCATTAAAAATTAGATACTATGGCACAATATTAAAAATTAAATCAATTAGCTAACCAAGTCAACAGAGTACAATAAAAAATACAAACAGAATTAGGATACATTAAAATGCACTAATTATTCCGTGAGGGGGAAAAAACCTGGAATTTCCATGAGCATAAAATTTAACATTACATTTCAATAATTTGCTCTGAAAATTATAAAATAGCTGAATCATAAGGTAAGTTTCATCTTCTATCTATGGTACTACTTTAATATTAGGACAGATTTTTAAAAGTTGTATACTAAAAACTTATACTTCCAGCCCATCAGTACAAATGAGAAAAAACAGTATTTCTTATCACAAGTTATAGGGAAGCCTAGGCCAGTTGTGCAAACTAACAGCTGGCAATTACGATGTTCAAAGTTGAGAACAGTTCTATATTTTGCTGAAGAAATACACATGGTTACTAATATTCACAAGTAACTAGAAAAGCATATAATGGCTTTGATGTGAATATTGTAATTTTCTAGGCAAAATTTCTAGGTGTTAGAAGCCAAGAAGCTGTCTCTTTAGCAAGTATCACTCTTTTAAAAAGAGCATTCATTTGATAGGTGTGACTACTCCTTAGGCGGCTTTTGCTTGCTTGCATTCAGCACAACAGCATCTTAAACAGATGTGGGGCTGGAACAGGTTTTTTTCTTTTTCCTTCCACATGAACATGGCTGGTAATGGGGAACAAAACTGAACTTGCAGACTGACCTTTATCTGGTAGGAAAGGAACTGCTTCCTAGTAGCAATGACCATCTGAATAATCAGGTGCTTTTTTTGCATCAAATAATACACGAACTATGAAAATTACTAAGCCCATGGATGAGATCTTCTTCTCAAAAACATGTTGACTGTTGAATTTTTCCCCCAACTGACTGTTAGAAAGCACTAATCCATACTATTTTCTAAAATGTCATATGATGAAATGCTATATCCTTCCTTTTATATTATATGCTACCAAAATACACTTTCAAACCCTATGTCACTGATTTAGTTTGATCAACTTTGGGACAAATAATTTTAAAACATTTTCTTTTTCAACATATCCAAACTGTTAGTGTATCCAAGTGCCACTCGAAGCATTATCACTAGTGGACCAGAATAGTAAATTAAAATGAAAAAATGTGAGAGAAGAATGGTGGCCTTCTATACTTAACACCAAGAAAAGTGATTCCCTGTTCTAGGGTGAAGACTGAGCTGCCCAGCAGAGAGGAATATCTAATGCACTTGAGGTTATATTTCTCTTTATAAAATGGTATTTTTGCTTTGAATCTCATAATTGACAACATTTTCCCCATAAACAGCTCTCACGAGCTATGTAGAAATCCCTGCACTCGAGGAACTCACAATGTGGCTAAGGAAGTAGACAAGTAAATGTATATGTTCTGAGTGCTACCATAGGGGCAGTACATTCGCTGGAGCATGAAAGGAAGAAAGGCTCTTCAGCAGGTCAGGGGAAGGGGATCTGTGGCAAATACACACAGAAAGATGCATAAGGAGTAAGGTCAAAGCATGGTGGCAGGAAGAAGAGCATTCTAGGTGGAGAAAACATGCATCTGACTATTCAGTATGACTGTTCAGAGACCTCTAAATACTTCAGTATGGCTTTAAGTCTCTCTAGAATGCAAGGGGGAGGAGTTGTAACAAATGATATTGGAGAGGTTACCATGAAAGAAAGGCTTTACAAGCAACAGGAAGAAATCTGAGCTTTCTTCCCAGGGCAATAAATTCACATACCCATAAACACTCCTCCACCAGCCTCCAACCCTGAAGGCCATTTGTAGTCTCTCTTAACACGGAGGATAAACATTAAAATATAAAATTAAAATGTATTTTTCAAGGAATGTTTTCCTACCTGCCAAGCCTTGAGTTAAGGTTTCTGGGATTCCCCTGCTACAATTGATGAAATCACTAACACTTAAAGCAGTATAAGGAATGCAAGTGATGTCATTAACTATAACAAATGATATGCAGAAGCCTGAACGCAGGACTTTCACTGTAGGATTTTAAAATCATTTTTAAACAGTTAGGTTAGTTCAAATATTGAAAATCAGTTTCTAAAATATGGTTTTAAGTAGTAATTAATGCATGTAAACAGATGGTACATTTTGACCTAATACAACCTGCAAAATTGCAAGAGATACAACATGGGAAAATTAAAGTCCATCCTCAAAAGAAAAATGTGACCATTAAATGCAACCCCATATTTTATGTATCACTTTGGTTTGTAATATCTTATAACCTAAAAATCAGATATGAAAAAAATACATCAGTAGCTTATAAGTCTAACCGAAGAAAATACCCGAAATGCCCATTTGTAACATCTGGGTGGAAGAAATTACTTTCAGTGTAATTCAACGTGATAAATATTTCTTACCCTCTGTACTTTTGTACTGTTAGGTTGAGAAAAATGAGCACTGTTTTCCTTTATATCTATATGTTTTTTATCTTCTGAGGGAGTAGATCCAACCCTTGAGTTACTAGTGGAAGGCAGGGAATTTGGTGGCATAATTTCCTTGGTAAAACACAAAAGAGAAAAAATAAATAATTTTAAGTCTTTATTTAGCTCCATTTTTGTATCAATGATCATATTTTAAGAAGATAAATTATTATAACAAAACAGAATGCAAAAATCATGCAATAAAAACCCCAAAAGATTTAAGTTCAGCCAAAAGAACATTTCACTAAAGAAAGGAAGACTAGATAATATATGACAATTATGGCAATTAAGATTTTAAACCACTGTACAGAAGAGCATGCCCTCATCTCCCCAACCCCCACACAAATATTTATACATACACACAAAATAATAAAGGCAAAACATAAAAGCCAGAAAACCTAGGCAGTGTCCCAATTTTGTTTCAGTCAATAAAGTAATGATATTTGAAAAGTGCTTTGCTTACTTTTTTTTTTACAATTACAACAACCCATTTTAAAGATTGAGAAATAAGAGTTAAAGGGATTAAAGTGACTAATCCAAAGTCACGGCATTAGGGGATTAACAGAGGCTGTATCTACAACTATACCACTAATTGGCATGTCTGATAATAAAGAATTTGTATATCTACATTATGTGCATATCACTGAGGACTCTAAATTAATCTCAAACAAAATAATAAAAAAATTTTACTTTTCTTATACAAACCAGAAACACATGCATTAGAACATACCTCTTCTTGTGGAACATTTTTCTCATTTTCAGCCTCAATTCTCACCCTCACAACTCCTGACTTGTCCACAATTTCCTGAATCAGTTTTCCATTTTTTCCTATTACTTTGCCTAAATTAAGAAAGGAATAATTTATGGTTGGCTTTAAGAACACATATCTTACAACCCACTGTAAATTGATCGCATTATCTATCATCTATCTATTTATCTATCTATAAATAGAATATGCTAATTATCCGAGCTTCACGACAGCTCAGGAGGAGGCTACATCACGACCACTCAGGAGGAGCTGTGCAAGCAGAAGGGCAGGAGGGGACTGCGTGCTGCCCCCAACCCAATAGCCAAGGGGAGGCTGGGGCTGTGAGCAGGCCAGAATGGAGACACAATACATGAAGAGGCTGGGGCTAGGGGAGGACGGGAGTGGAGACACAACACACATGAGCACCTGCCCCCACCCCAGAAGACACAACATGGTGGCCTGGGACTACAGAGATCAGGCACGGGTCCCGGTCCCCCGTGGGGTGCCTCCTTGCATGGTGGAAGGTAGGGCACCTCCTCGTGTGATTTCAAACATGCGCTGGACTGAGAGAGAGAAAGAGAGAGAGGGAGAGTGTGTGTGTATGGCTAATATGCAATGTGGCTAATATGCAAAGTGTCCCCTTGGGAGTTTGACCAGGAGACTGGGAGGCAGGGCGTCTTCGCGTGATTTCAAACATGCGCTGGGCAGAGAGAGA
>PVJC01007603.1:20238-51095 GCA_004026665.1 Murina feae | reverse complement strand
TGTCCCAGACTGCAAGAGGGCACAGGCCGAGCTGAGGGATCCCCACCCCCCGAGTGCACAAATTTTTGTGCACCGGGCCCCTAGTAAGTATTATAATGGAAATAAGTAGGATGAAATGCTAAAACAAGAAATGAGTGGGGGTGGGTTCTTAGGTGTGGGTTGTCCAGGTATGATCCTCTGAGGTTATCTTTGAGCTGAGACCTGAATAATGGTAAACAGCATGTTGGAAGGGAAGGCATTCTAGATAGAATCAATAAACAATGGCAAAGGCTTAAAGCTGAAAAGAGTTCTGTGTGTTTGAGGAGCAAAAGAAGGTATATTATGCAAGGGGTGCAAGCTGCAGTGTTTGGTGAAGTTGGAGAGGTGGATGGAGAGATCAGTTGGAATCAGGTAGGTCATGGTAAGATCTTCGGCTTTTATTCCAAGTCTAATCATTGGAGAAGTTTTAAGGAGACAGGAGCCTGACATCCATTTTAAAAGATCATGCAGGATGTATTGGGAAGAAAGGAATGAGGAGAGGGTCGGGTGAAGACAGGATGAGAAAAGAATAAATGAGACAAATTGGGGACTGTTGCAGTAGTCCAGGTCTTCCAACAAGTTTTGGAAAACCTGCTCCAGAGAATTCTGACTGTGGCTTCCACCACTATCCACAAAGAAGTTCAAATTTCTGCAAAGTAGTGACTTGCAAAGATAGAAAAAGAACCCATATTTAAATGACTTTCTGGTAACACTTCAAAGAAGCAAGAAGACAAATTTCAAATGTTAGGCATTCTATAGGACAGCTGACCTGATTTCTTTAAACAGGTCAGTGACATGAAGAAAAATAAGGAGAAAGTGGTGTTAATCACTTTAGGTTCAAAGAGATAGAAGAGGCATAGCAACTAAATGCAAATTATGAAGCTTTTAGAATCCCAGTTCGAACAAGACCATTATAAAAGTACATTTTGAAACTGTTGGGGGAATTTCTAACATAAACTAATTATTGGATAATATCAGGGAATTATCAGTAAATTTATGAAGCTTGATGATGGCATTATGATCCTGTAAGAAAATGTCTAATTTTTAGAGATGTGTGCTTACACATGGAGGGGTGAAACAACAACTATACAATTGGCTAGACTGTGAGTTTGAGTCACTTTTATTTCCTAGAGTTTGAGCTGCCATCTTTATTTTCTTGAGGTCTAGTTACATCTTTATTTGCTCAAGTTTGAATTTCCTTCTTCATTTATCTGGCTTTGGTAGCTGCAGAGCTTATGGGAAGTGTTTTATACCTTAGAACTGCACCGTCTTTTGATAGAGCTAATAAAAAAGTCATGAGAGAAAAAAGATGAACTGACTTAAAAGTTGTTTATATATTCTTCCTAAAGGCTTAAAAATCGCAGGAGGAACCTCTTATCATCATCTTTAGGGATGTGCAAACAGTCACATCCTTGTAATGAAAGTTGAGGTGGGTTTTCATTATTAGGAAGCCTTCTGCCCTTGATATTTTATCTGTGGGAGCCAGATGCCCCGAAGCAGTGGAGGTGGCTTTCTCAATGGCTCTCCAGAGTTCCTACTTAGAAGGGTTGTTGTGTGTGATCTGCATTTGCCTCTTTTCTGTGTATTCCCTTTTAGAGTAATGAAGTAAATTTAGACCTTGAGTTTCTCCTAAGTGTCAAGCTGCTTAGCCTGTTAACAAATGCATTCATTGGACTGATTAAATATAGCCCTAATACATACTTAAGGGAAGAAATGCAAAGATCCATTTGGAGCTTAGGTCTTTGAACTATAATTCTTTCCATTTAGGAAAACTCAAAGTCTATAATTACATATACAGTCACCCCTGCTTATCCATGGGGCATATGTCCCAAAACCCCCAGTGGAAGCCTGAAATCATGGATAGTACCAAACCCTTGAATATACTATGTTTTTCCTATACATATCTATGACAAAGTTTAATTTATAAATTAGTAAGGGCATAACAACTATAACTAATAATAAAATAGGATAATTGTAACAATATGCTGTAGTAAAAGTTATGTGAATGTGCTCTCTACAGACCAGCACAGTTTTCTTTTTCTTTCACAATTTCATGGAGAGAAGATACGTTCTTAGCATAGATCTTAGCAACCTTAACATACAATGTTTTTCTTTCTTTATAAGTTGGGGAACTTTCACCTTTTCACTACAGGGAAGCAGGTTACCACTTCTCTTTGGCATATCTGAATTGCCATCATCACTATTCTTATTTTTAAGTAAAATAAGGGTTACTTGAACACTATCATGGTGATACCAGGATAGTAGATCTGATAACTGAGATGGCTACTGAGTGACTAATGGGCCAATGGTGTGTGTAGAGTGTTGATTCACTGGACAAAGGAATGATTTCTGTCCCAGGCAAGGCTAGGCATATGTGCATTGGGTGATGATGGTCATACCTAGGTTGAGTCAGCTTCAAACTTTGTTCATTCTTGATGTTGTGTGCATCCTTACCTAGAGGGAAGGACCCTCTAGGTGCACCCAACTGAGAAGGAAATTTCCCAGTAGGATGTTATCAGAAGTAAGGCTAAATGGATGTCTACTCTCACAGAGTCTGATTTGCTATCAACATAATACACACATAATAACTCTCAAAAAAACTGGCTAAGACTTTGATTGTATCTAAGATTAATCTTAGGTTAACAACTTTCAAATTTCCTTAATCCTCAGCCTGAATATGCCAATATTTGCTTTTGGTACATTCCACCGAGCCTCAGAGAGATGGAAGAAGGACCTGAGTTCTGGGAAAAACTTAACTTGGTAAGTAATAAGTAAACTGTATTTTCCCTCTTGATGAAATAGAGTTCAGCGCCATTCTCTATTGGTCCTATAAATGCTTCTGTACTTGCTAGAACTTCTTGAAGAACTAGAGAGGTGGCTCCTAGTATGTTAAAAACCAATGGCACTCCAAACAGTTGTAAATATTGTGTACATTTACCAAATTAACATACTTGACAGACACACACATTCAAAATAATGGTGCTGTGTGCAAGGTGGTTATAGAATTTATTAGAAGTTCTGATTTACAGTACACTTCAGAAATTGGGATCTGGTAAGAGGACCCAAGATTAAAATTACATGAGGCATAGCTTCCTCTTTCAGTTTTGCTGGTACATGACTGCTTGCATCTTCTCACTTGGAGGTAATGTTAGAAGTCTACATCGGGGGTCCTTTGTGAGATTGAAACTTTCTGTTCTTTCAACAAAGGCCCTGCATCTTGTGCCTGTGGGGCTTATTGGATAAAAAATAAAAGGGTTGCCAACAAGGGGCTTCAACTGATTATTGAACACAGCTGGTGAAGGCTGACAATCCAGAATGAGATGAAGCACCAGGATCTATGGACTTCTTGCGTCGTCTCATCAGCACCTCCCCTAGCATAGCCCTGCCAATTATTCTGCCTCTAAACCCAAGTTCCTAGGGCTATGACGTTTCTTTAGTCAATTCTACTTGATCCCACTCCCGTGTTGGGTGGACATAGTGCACATTGAAGTGACCTACTGAGAGTTCCCCTGAGGATTCTGTGGCCATGACATGTAGAGAGTCCATGACACTTGGTAACATGAAGTTAGGTGATCCTCTATCCTTTGTGTCTTCCCTCTCAAGCACTGCTGGCTCCATGACTCTGGTTAGTACAAGCTCTGACTTGCAAACCCCTCCCTAATCCTCAATGGGGAAATCAGTGGTAGTTTTAACAGCTTGTATAGTCAATGGCTCTCCACTTGCTCTGTAGAAGAAAAAGGAAGAACTTCTCAGTCGGGCAAGCATCAAACATTTACTGAGTGCCCACTCTGCTGTGTACCAGAGATACAGATATCAAACAAAAAGACTCAGTCCCTGCCCATAGGAAGTTCATGTTCGGGGAGAAAAATGAGTACACAGATGATCACAAGGTAACTAGTAGTTGCTAGTGGAGATAAACCCTGAAAGCAGAGAGGAAGGCTATCTATCCCGGGTATGCAATACTAGAGCTGAGTCTTGAACAATAAGTAGATGCCATCCAGGGGACAATTGCAAAGAAGTATATTTCAGGAAGAATGACAGCATGATGATCCAGTGTTTTAAGAAAGTAGAGTGTGATTCAAAGGGCACAGGGGTGCAAAGGGACAGTGGCAGGAGGTGAGATGAGAGTAGCAGGCAGAGGATGGGTCATGGGGTCCCCATCTTCCATGTCAAGGTGCTTGGAATTTGTTCCTGATTAGGTGGAAGAGGGAAGACCATGGACTTTAAGGTGTAGCCACCCATAACCTCACTTGTAGCATCTCCTTTTAGCCTCAGGTCATTTTCTATTTATTTATGTCTCATTAAATCTCCTCCACTGTGGCATAATTCAGCCCCAATATATAAATATTCTGCCTCTTGTCAAACCAGAGATCAGGCAGCAGAGATGGGGAGAGATGGATGGTGTTATCTGTGCCTCAGTCTAGACAAGCCCTCATTACCCATTTCAGGCGGTTAGCATAGTCATTGGATTTGTCTTGCGTTGATGCCATACATTGCAAATAGGAAAGTGCTAAAGAATACATTTCAGATGGTAAGTAACCCATAAAAAGAAATAGGGATGGAACAATGTGAGAATTCAATGGTGAGGTTTCTAGGGACATTTCCTACTTTGATGGAATGCAACTGATATTTTTTCAGGTGGAGTAAAGGAATGGTTGCTTAGAGGTGAGAAGGAAATGGTTGCTATTTTTCTCATGTTTCAGTTATTAAGAAAGCAACCAAGAATGTGATATTTGTGCTTTACTGACAGTGCTTTTGCACAGACATGAATCAGGATAACTAAAGCATCCCATTATGCCTGGAGATATTTTTTACTCACTTTTTTATTATTTAAAGAAATATTTACATCATCTACTTGAAATTGAAGATGAATATAGAAGCTAATTGCAGATAATTCAGCATATAATACACTGTTATTCTTAACTGAAAATTGAATATAAATCAGGCCACTTTCTTCTATTCCCCAATATTTTTCAGTATTGATTCTCTTATGGTTAATATCTAGGATTTTCTGTCCCTTCATTTTGAAATGCTTTTTCTGTCACTCAGAACCATGGTTTTCTTGCCCAGTCTAATGTCATACTATGTTAATTGCTATGGTTGCTTCTGATTAGTAAACATGTACCCTGCTGACAAACTATCCTTGGTTCTCAGATCCTTAGTTTCCTTTTATTCTCTCTTTGTGTGGGTGTGTGCGCATGAATCTGTCAAGGAAGGGAGGCATATATATCTGTTGTTGATCTATGTGGTTTTATGCTTACTGTACTATGAGAATGCAATATATGATTTATAACCTGGAGTTCACTTAAAGCACACTTACAATTTATCTCAGGGTTTATCTTAGATGGAGAAAAACAAACAAATAAATAATCTGAATAAGGCTTTGCCCCTTCAATTCAGCCTAGTGTCAGGTTTAGCTGTCAGATTTCATAATCAGTGGTGTAATAAATCTTCCTTTTGACAGCAGGAGAGGAGAGGGATTATTTAGTAATGAATCTGGCATTTCAGAGTGTGTAAATGTGTGTGTGTTGTATGTGTCTGCGTATGCTTTGAACTGTGTGTGCATATACGTGAGACTGTTTTTGAGAACGCAATCATTCTGCAATCTAATAACACTGACAGTCATTCTGTGACACTATATTCAGTCACTGGGTTCCAACGACTTCTCTTTTTAAGATGACCTCCATAAAAATGTTCTTTCTGGTTCTCTCAGGCATTGCAGTTTTCTAGGTCTTCATTAGTTCCCTGCCCAGGTTATATTTGCCTCTTGTCTGGTCTCTGCTTCCTGCCTTCTCCTTTTCCCATTTATTTTCCTACTCTCTGCACTTTCCCACCTCCAGCTCAGCTTCATCATATCGCTGTCCTGCTAGAAGCCTGGAATAGCTTCCTGGGCTCTGCAGCAGCAGTTTTCCACCGTAGAGACCAATGGCCACTGTTAGAATAAGTATTGTCAATATTTCCTTTAATCTCCTAAAGTGAAACCAATAGAAACTATGACCTGCCTACATGTAATTTTGTAAAAGGCAATAGAATGCCTTGCATGTAATAAGCAGAAATAAGTTAGTTTAAAATAAAGACATGTATTCCATTACAGAAATGCTTGGGCATGACAATATTAGAAGGCATGAGGAAGTTATAAGATTCTCACACATGCTCTTAGAATCACAGTAAATGTAAGTAACTGTGTGGTATTGGTGATATAATTTTTCAAGATGGTGCACAACCCTTGGTAAAGTTCTAAAGAAAACCTTTCCCCCTTGGTTTACATGGTAGCAGAAAACTTAGTATTTATGAACAATGGGCACAGATTATCTTGCATTTGCATGTAAAATAGAGTTAGGTTCCGGGCTTGGATAATTGTCATTGGGCTTTGCCCTCATGCATTTCCAGTAAGAAATATGAAAGCTGTGCAAGGCATGAGACAGTTCTTCATTGCTTAAGACTGTCCTGGGCATTTCCGGGCAGCTAGCATGTCTGGTCCCCATCCCCTAAATACCAGTAGCAACTCCCAAACACTGAGAAAATGAAAACATCTGCCCAATTTTCCTAAATACTCCCTAGGGGTATAGTACCAGTCCCATGGAATGACTGATCCCCAGGATAAAATCTAGTTCCAGCTGCCCGGCATCCAAAGGCCTCCATGTCTGATCCTCAAGCATTTTCATCTCAACCTATTGTGGCTTCCATGAGTGAGAACCTTGAACCAATAAACTGAGCCAGAGGAGTTTTGTCAGTTTTTCTACTGGTTAGGAAACTAGTTAGGAACTAAGTAATGGATAGCTATTACTAATCAAATTAGAAAATTACTGTGGTTTTAGTGTTAATGCTTAGTGTTGATGCAAATGTCTTGGGATGCTTTACAACTGCTAATGAGCATAAATATGTACAAATTTTCTGAAGACTAACTTCATAAAACATATCTAATATCTTAATTTGGCATATATTTTCTTCCAAGTATTCCATTTATAGAAATGTATCCTTTGAAATAGTTACAGAATTTTGGAGGCAGGAAAGCTACTCATAAGAGCCTAGTCATTATTTAAAATGGCAAAACACTAAATATTTAATCATGGGAAATGGTTAAATTTTACTGTGTAACTTTATTCAAATTTCTAGTGTATAGGCAATTAAAATTCTGTCCCCAAATAGCTTATTCACAATTTACTATTGATTAAAAATGAGTTATAAAACAGCCAGTATTGTTTGATAACAATTTTGAAAAAGCATATTTATGTATAGATACTTACATACATATAAAATACTAGAGGGCTGGTGCATGAAATTTGTGCATGGGGGCAGCAGGGTCCCTCAGCCTGGTCTACACCCTCTTGCAATCTGGACCCCTTGGGGGATGTCTGACTGCTGGTTTAGGCCGATCCTGCTTGATTGCCCCTAACCACTTGCCTGCCTGCCTGATTGCTCCTAACTGCTTGCCTGCCTGCCTCATCGCCCCTAATCACTTGCTTGCCTGCTTTTCGTCCTTAACCATTTGCCTGCCTGCCTGATTGCCCCTACCTACCTCGGCCCCCACCACCATGGCTTCTTCAGGAAGGACATCCAGAAGGTTGTTCGTTTGTCTGGTCTAGTCAGCATATTATTCTTTAGTATTATAGATTGTATATATGGTTAGAAAAGAGGCAGTCAGTAGACACCAAAATATCTTAGAGATACAGTTATAGGTGATTTTTTTCTTTCATTTGTAGTTCTCTATAACTTATTTTCTACAATTAGTGTATATTAGGGGCCCAGAGCACAAAAATTTGTGCACTCGGGGGAGGGGGGGTCCCTCAGCCTGGCCTGTGTCCTCTCGTACTCTGGGACCCCTATGGGGATGGCCACCTGCTGGCGTGCCTGGCCAGCCTGGGTGAGGGGCTGATGGCTGTTTGCAGGCTGGCCAAGCCCCCAGTGGAGACCCTCACCCCATGTGGGTGTGGCCAGCCTGGGTGAGGATTTGAGGGCTGTTTGTAGGCTGCCCAGAGCCCCTTTAGGGTTCGGGTCCTTATTTGGGGTGCCTGGGCAGCCTGGGTGAGGGGCTGATGGCTGTTTGCAGTCTAGCCACAACTTCCATTGACTCAAGATCCCAGCCAGGCTGGCTGGATGCAGATTTCTGGGGTTTATTTAGCTTCTATAATTGCAGAGGCCACAGCCTGCCTAAGCAGGCAACAAAGCCTTCTTTTGCTTCAGCTCCGTGGCTTCTATAATTGAAACTTTGTTGCTTTGTTGCTTTGGCAATTTCCTCCAAACAGAAGCCTCTTGTTTGCTCTAGCTCTGTGGCTGCCAGCCACTATCTTGGTTGGGTTAATTTGCATACAGTCACTCTGATTGGCTGGTGGGCGTGGCTTGGCTGGTGGGCGTGGCTTAGGTGTCTCAAAGTGAGGGTCAATTTGCATATTACTCTTTTATTAAATTAGATTGCTTTTGTGAAAATAGTAACAATGATAAGCCACAGTGTAGCATATTTGACATGTAGAAGCTAGGGGTTTCCTTGAGTGCTTATCTAGACAAAGGCTCTTCAGGGTTTGACCACATATTCCTAGCAGTTAAAAGGATTGAGGCCCTGGCCGGGTTGTTCAGTTGGTTAGTGTTGTCTCAATACACCAAGGTTCCGGGTTTGATCTCTGGTCAGGAAACACACACAAGAATCAACCAATAGCCCTAGCTAATTTGACTCAGTGAATAAAGCGTCGACCTGTGTACTGAAGGGTCCTGAGTTCAATTCTAATTAAGGGCACATGTCTGGGTTGTGGGCTCAATCCTTCATGGGGGGTGTGCAGGAAGCATCCAATCAATGATTTCCTCTCATCATTGATGTTTCTATCTCTCCCTCTCTATTCCTCTCTGAAATCAATAAAAAAATATATTTTTAAAAAATAATCAACCAATTAAAAAAATAATCAACCAATGAATGCATAAATAAGTGAAACAACAAATTGATGTCTGTATGTCTATCTCTCAAATCAATAAAGTAAGAAAGTAATTGAGCATTCACCTCAATATATATTTATTGTTTTCAAATTACATACATGCATTACTTTATAAATACAGTATATATATTCAAAAATACACAAAGTAAGTTTTTTTTAATGATGAATTTAAACATTTTAAACAACTATTAAGATACTAGAAACCCGGTCATGAATTCATACATGGCTGGGGTCCTTCTGGGTAGCCTGCAGGGATTGGGCCGAAAACTGCAGTCCAACGCCCTCTGCAGCTCCTACCTGCTGCTCCCAGTCATCCTAGCCACACTGTGCCTGCTGCGAGCTTGTGCCCAATCAGTCCTGATAAGGAGAGGCTGGCTCACCAGCCATGAACCCTGCATATGGTGCCCTCCCAAGGGGAGTAGCCTGAGGGATTAGCCTGAAACCAGCTCTCCAACATCCCTCAAATGGTCCCAGATTGTGAGAGGGCATAAACCAAGCTGAGGGAACCCACTGGTGCACGATTGGGCTGGAGAGGGACTGCAGGAGGACTCTAAGGTGTGTTCAGCCCATCTTGCTCAGTCCTGATCAACAGGACCTCAGCAGCAAGCTAACCTACAAGTCAGATCATCTGCCTCTTGGTGGTCAGTGCATGTCATAGTGACTTGTTGACGGGTCAACTGTCTGCCCCAGGGCGGTTAGTGTACATCATAGCAACTGGTCTGCCAGTTGACAGTCTGCCCTGGTGGTCAGTGCACATCATAGTGAGCAGTTGAGCTTAGCATATCATTAGCATATTACGTTTTGATTGGTTCAGTTGTTTGGCCGTTTGGTCTATTTGCATATTACCCTTTTATTATATAGGACTAGTGGCCTGCTGCACAAAATTCGTGCTTAGTGGGCAGGGGGGGGGTTGTTCTTCAGCCTGGCCTGTACCCTCTCCAATCTGGGACCTCTTGGGGGATGTCCGACTGCTGGGTTAGGCCCAATCCCCTAAACGGCAGTTAGACATCTCTCTTGCAATCCAGGGCTGCTGGCTCCTAACTGCTCACCTGCCTGCCTGCCTGATCACCCCTAACCACTCTGCATGCCAGTCTTCTTGCTCCCAAATGCCCTCCCATCAGCCTTCTCCCCCCACCACCGCAACTGCCCCCCTGCTGGCCTGATCGCCCTTAACTGCCTCTGCCTCAGCCCCACCACCATGGCTTTGTCCAGAAGGAACTCTGGAAGGTCTCTCAGTCTAATTAGCATATTACCTTTTTATTAGTATAGATCTTCTCATCTTTTCTTCTTATACCACCAGGGACAGTTTTAATTGGAGATCATGATTATACAATGTTTAGCCAATTCGTTTGCAAACTATTTTCTCTCATGACTTTTTCCCAGATATAGTATACTAGGGGCCCGGTGCACAAAAATTTGTGCACTCGGGGGGTGGTGGTCCCTCAGCCCACCCTGTGCCCTCTTGTAGTCTGGGACACCTCGGGGGGAATGTCCACCCGATGGCATGCCTGGCCAGCCTGGGTGAGGGGTTGAGGGCCATTTTCAGGCTGCTCACAGTCCCTTCAGGGTTCGTGCACTGGGGGGTGGGAAGGCTGGTGAGTGCAGGCCTGGACATTTCCCACCAGAGAGCCCACGATCGCACTCGCCTGATGGGCCCCCACAGCTGAGGGGACACACCTGGTGCAGAGCTGGGTGGCGAGCCAGAGGCGGACGCTGGTGCAGGATCCCTCAGTGGGGCCCTGCTGCTGATCAAACACACCCGGGGTGGAGCCAGGCAGCAGACTGGCTTCAGATTCTCCGCACTGTGCAGCAGACGCTCCTGCACGCTCTGTGCGCAGGCCCCTGGGGGGCGGATGAAGGTAGCGGACCCTGGATGAGTGCTTCCGCATGCCCCTGAGGAGGCCCCCGGGGGGGAAGAGCCAGGCAGCAGACCCAGGACAGGAGTTCCTGGACACCCCACGGAGGCCCCTGGGGCAGAGCCAGGCAGCTGACCAAGGATGGCTGCTCCTGCATGCCCTACAGAGGCCCCCTCCCTCCCACATGCCCTGGGGAGGCCCCCAGAGGGCGGAGCCAGGCAGTGGACCCGGGACAGCTGCTCCTGGACTCCCTTCGGAAGCTCCCGGGGAGTGGAGCCAGGCAGCGGACTCAGGATGGCTGCTCCTGCAAGCCCCATGGAAGACTTGCTATCCCGCACGCCTGGTGGAGGCCCCCAGGGGGCAGTGGACCCAGGACAGGTGCTCCTGGATGCCCCAAGGAGGCCCTAGGCTGGACACCCCCGCCACTGAGCTGACACACCTGGCACAGCTGTGCTGGCTGCGAGGCTCCCAGTGCAGAGCCGCCCTGCCAGCCTCCATCTTGGCTGGGTTAATTTGCATACAGCCACTGTGATTGGCTGGTGGGCGTGGCCGTGAGCAGAGGCTCAGCCAGCCTAGGCAGGCAGTTGCAACAGAAGCCTCTGGTTTGCTCTAGCTCCATGGCTGCCGGCCTCCATCTTGGCTGTGTTAATTTGCATACAGCTGCTCTGATTGGCTGGGAGGCATGGCTTGACAAGTAGGCGTGGCTTAGGTGTCTCAGGTAACAGTCAATTTGCATATTACTCTTTTATTATATTAGATAATCTTTCATTTCTTTCCATATCTCCCTTCCTCTCTCCGTACTAAAATTCCCACACTATCTGCGCTGATTTTAAGTTCAGAGGCATTGTCCATGATGGTATAGAGTGAGATGTTCAACAGGCTTCCCAGGGCTCTCTGAAAGCTTTTGGCACCGAGGTAGAGGGATCCCTCTCTCTAAAGTGGCTGCCTAAAATAAGCTTATGAGTTTGTTCTTTGGAAGCCTTTGTGCCTAGTGATCACATATAGAGGTGAGAAAGTTGGAGATAGACTGTAAAGATAAACTGGACCGTGAAAGACCCAGAGAACGTAGTCGAAAATGCCATCAGTTGATTTTGTCTCATCATTACTCGGTGTTACAAACCAGAAGATGTCCTCTTTTGTCAACATTTCATAAATAATCCTACATTACGCCAACAAAATTTACGTTCCTAAAAGTAACGAACATGTTTTCTTTTTGCACTCATGCCTGGTCATTCCGACTTAATTTTTTATTTGCTGACCTGTAGATTTGTGGCGAATGTTGGTCATTTATAACAGGCTCCTTTCTCCTAACGGGGAAGAGGGATAAATCTTTCAAACCTGTTTGATGGGCTCGTTGTTTTAATGCTTATTTGGCATGTAACCTGATATGGTATTCCAGGTATCTTTAGAGAGAATTCAGCATTCTCCTTGGCAGGTTTTTGATTAGCAGCTCTTGAAAAATGAGCTGCATAAACCGAATAGGTTGATGTTTTTCTGTAGGAGCCTCATGGGCAAGTCCTCCAAACAGACCACTTCCTGGGATGGTAGGTGAGGCTTCAATGCTCCCCTGCTATGTTCCATTGATTTCTGTTGTGTGTGTGCAAGTGTGTATGTGTGCGTGTGCATGTGTGTGTGTTCACAAACGTGCATAAGAACTCATACACATTTTGAGAGGCTCTGTATATTTTGGAGGATTCTGAATCTGATGTTCTTCCCATCACCATCTGTGCCACTAGCGTATCCAATCACTCATGTTTGGATTGCACACTTGTAAACTGCCAAACTTGTAAACAGGGGATTTTACGAATTGCAATATTGTGGCAAATGCAGCCACACAATTGGGACACATGGGTGTATCCTTTGCTTGTGTTTTCTCCTTTTCTCATCCCTGGAATTAGACAGGGCCTCTGGGCTCCATGCCTCCCTTGAGCATGTCTCTTGAAAACATTTGTCTTCCTGAAAGCTTCATCTGGCCACTGGTGGAAGAAAGGCAATGAGCTTGGGCACAGAAAGGAGGCACAGGGAAAAGAGGAGAGGAAAACAGGAGCAGGTGTCAAGAGTTCCACATTTAGGGATGACTCCAAGCTCCCCTTCTCTGAGTGCCCTAAGGAGGTGTGTGTATATATGTAACATGTGCATGTGTGTGTACACACATGTGTGTTCCAGATATCGAAATCGGCCCATTCTTAACAGGTAAGGACATAGCACAGTGACGCCATATCAAGGATCATGTTGGTTCATATCAAAAGCATGTCGTATATTGGGCCTAAATGTCAGCCCTGGCTAGGGCCCCCAGAACCTCCGTGGGGCCCTTTCGGCCCCTGGGAGCCGTAACCATGGCTGAGATGGACTTTTAACGTGGCCTCATTGGACCAGTGGCTTGAGGTTGATTTTAATTTTATTTAAAGAATATAAGGTACCGATGTTCTTGCACACCCGAGTTTATGGAACAAAATTCATACCTATAACACAGCTGTTACAAACATTGTTCTGGACAATTGTTGCAAAACAAAGAATGTCCCCTGTGCTGCAGGAAAAGACTTTTTGTTTTGCTTATCTTCTTAGTCCCTTTGCCAGTACCAAACCTGCCCCCTGGTGGCACTTCTGCTCATTGTTCCTTTCCTCGCTGGGAAGTGACACACTAAATGCTGTCTGAATAAATGTGTTATAAAATGTCACAGAATTACAGCATCGCTCTGTCAGGGCTAGCGATGGATTTGGTGCCAAACCAAGAAACACTTGCCCGAGTAAGAAATTCTCAAAGGATAAAATTGATCCTTGTCTCAGTAATCTCTAAAGTGTTTACCTTTGAGTGTCCTGCCTCAGACCTCATCCTCCCTTTAAACTCGCCACTCCCTTCTCTTCCGTCCTTCCCTCCCACCCTCTTTGCTTTTCTCCATCCTTCTCTCTCTCTCTCTCTCTCCCCTTCTCACATGTTCATGTTTTACCTCTAATATATTGCTTCCCTCAGTTGACATACACACCCAGGCTCTGACAATCTTGATGGAAATATTGCATGATTTTCTCCTAATATTGCTTCACCTCAAGTTACCTCTGTTTCTCTCTTCATCTCTTTGGACTAGACTTCTGACAAGAAAAAGTTAAACTTGTCTTACCCTGTTTAATAGTATGTGTCATTGTTTATAAAGCCACACTCTTAATTAGGAGTGCTTCTTTCGTTTCCAGTGTTTCTCCATTGTCAACAGTGATGGATAAACATCTTCATGCTCACCTCCACTTTCGCTTTTATTACTCCCAGGAGATAAAGGACTCAGTATGCAGTTAATCGTTATGAAAATCAATGTGGTTTTGAGCCTTAGTCTCTCTAGGTATTGTGATGCTATAAATTTTTAAGTAGGTCATATCCATTTTCAGCGCCACCCCTGAGGAATGGGTACACAGGTTTCAAACCAGCTGTGGCAACATTGCATGGTGCCAGTTTGGGGGAAAACGTTATTTAGAAAGGTGAACAGTCTTTCCCTGGTCAGTGTGGCTCAGTTGGTTGGGCCTTGTCCCATGCATCAAAGGGTTGCTGGATCAATTCTAGGTCAGGGCACATGCCTGGGTTGCAGGCAGCTGATCCAGGTATGTTTCTCACTCACTCTCTCCCTCTCCATTTCACTCTCTAAAAAATCAATTTAAAAATCTTCTTTAAAAAAGAAAGAAAGGTGAAAAATCTTGTTTGCTTTACTTTTATTAATTGGTGGTGAGCTGAACAATTTCCTGTTTTTTCCTTTAATGATTGTGCTCCCCTGTGTGTTCATTTTTTTCGCCTGTCTTACCTATTTATATTTTGAAGTCTGATGTTTTCCTTATAAATTTGGATGAGGGCATATAAAGTTTGAGTATTAAAGCCCTCTTTGTCAGATAGAATGCAAATATTGCCCTAAGTATAATGTCCTTTTTTAGTCTTGCTGTGTGTTTTTTATTGGACAGAAGTTTAAATGTTTTATGTATTCAAATCTGTCAGTCTTTTCCTTCATGATTTATTCCACTGCTTCAAAGTGAAGTGACTGTTCTCTCACAAATCTGATAAATATTCTATTCCATCTCCTGCTGGCTTTCTGTAATTCATTTTTTTTTGTATTTAACTCCTTAATCCATGTGGAGGCTATATTTGTGTACAGTGTAAAAATATACATCTAACATCGGGTCCCCAAGTTATTATCCAGTTATTTTAATTTGATTTATTAAATAATTCTTCCTAACACTTTTTATTATGGGAAGCTTGTGCTATCATGTTACATTTTTAAAAACACTATATTCTATTTCTGGAAATTTCAGTCTCTTCTATTGATCTGTGTTTCTGTTTTTGTGACAGGAAAAAAGGGTTTTAAATGGAATTGCTTTATCATTGATTCTCAAACCTGCTAAAACTCTACCCTTCTGGGGTTTTTTTTAAACATCATTCTTCAATATTATATTAAAATTTTGTTCATATATATGTTAGAACTTTTTTAGTTAAAAAACATCTTGCTAAGAGACGTATTGGAGTTTAAATCACTGGATCTGGAGTTAAATCAATCACACCCTTGCTGCTCTCTGGCTGTGTAACTATGAACGTGTTATTTAAACTTCGTTTGCCTCCTCTTTTTTATCAATAACATGGGGATAATAAAAAGGACCCACCCTAAAGGGTTTTAATAGGGATTAAATAGCATAATTCCAATAGTGTCTGACACAGAGAAGATGCTCATTAAACATGAGCTTTCACTATTAGCAATCCTGTTACCTCATGTTCGAAGGACTATGTGAGCCTCAAATGTCTCTTTCCTGCCTTTTTGTTTGTTCCCCTTATATGTCAGTACAATAAAAACTTTCTAAAATACAGTCTTGATCATGCGCCTCCATGTTCCCCTTTGTCCTAAAGCAGCAGTTCTCAACCTGTGGGTCGAGACCCCTTTAGGTGTCGAACGACCCTTTCATAGGGGTCGCCTAAGATCACCCTGCATATCCGATATTTACATGACGATTCATCACAGTAGCACCATTACAGTTATGAAGTAGCAACAAAAATAATTTTATGGTTGGGGGTCATCACAACATGAGGAACTGTATTAAAGGGTCACAGCCTTAGGAAAATTGAAAACCCCTGTAAGGAAAGAGACCATAACCATTTGGGGACTGCAGTGATCCAGTTTCCCTCAACCTTCTTGCTCTGTCTCCTGCTAATCCTCCTCGTGTCCCCTGCGCTCTAGCCAGCTGAGCTATTTGCTCCTGTCTTTACTTGGAAAGCCAGCCTACCACTGTGTTCACACACATCCCTTTGGCAGCAAGAAAAACTAGGGTTCAGATTCTGGCTTCATCAATTCTTTGGGGTGTAGCGCTTGGCAAAGCACATTACCACCCCATGCCTCCGTCTGCTCATTCATTCATGTAATATGTTATGGATTTGCAGAGAGTAAATGAGATAGTGCATGTAAGCCATTTTGCTTACATGTGGAGGTCCCTTTTCCAAAAATTTTAAAGAATTTCAAGACAATGTGACAACAGAGCATTACATCAAGCCTGGGGCCCTTCTAAGTGTGGGCCCCTGTGTGACTATGCAGGTGGCACACCCTTCAAGCCAGCCTTGCTGCTCAGTGTTTAATAATGGAGATGAATGTTCATAGTCTTGCCTCCTTGCATTTTCTCACACTGCTCCCTTTGTCTCTGGTATCTCGCACCTATGTCCTGCCATTCGTGAGTTCTTTATGGCCCTAGAGATATGTACTTCCATAGAGGAACATGGCTATGATCCAGTCTTCCCTGCACCACTTACAACTTCCAGCCTAGTACACAGGGAATTCTTGTGTGTGACCACCTTAAAATTAAGCCGTTAACCCCTCAGCTTGTATAGGAAGCATTTCCGGACACTTGAGTATGAGTACCCTTTCCATATACCCCTGTGTGTCAGCTTTGCTACCCTGTCTTGGCAATTACCATAAGATAATAACATTTGGGGTGTGTGGGAGAAAAAAAAATGGCAGCAAGAAGAGAAGATGAGGCGATGAGAGGAAATAACTGATGAGTTCTAGCACACAGATGATACATCGAAATCCCCCTGTTATCCCTAAAGATTCACTCATTTGTATTAATGTTAGTGTTGGTGGAAGGGGGGATAAAGAAAGGGGGGAAGTGTGTCCCACTGGGGTTAGCCATGTATGAGCTTCAGTATTCCAAGTCTGGCTAGTGCAGAGCCCAGTGCAAAAGAAAAATGCAGAGTCCCTTGCTTCAAAGTCATCAAGAATTTCAGTAGTGACAGGAGAGCATTAAACTAAGCCTGGGACTCTGCCAAGCACAGGGCCCTGCGCACCTGCACGAGTTGCACACCCATGAAGCGAGACCTGGCACTGGACTGCATGTTGCATAATGAGGGTGGTTGTTAATATTCTTACTACTTTGCATTTTCTCACATCGCCACTGTCAATGCATAAGCAATGGTTCCTGAATGAATGAATCGATGAATAAAGGAATGAGTTAATATACTATCCTTCTGGGTAGCTTACATGCATGTAGGAATTTCCTGGAGACATAGTTGTTCTTACCTTCTTTGTTCATTAGCTTATCCACGGAAGTCTTAAATGACTGTTCATTCTGAATGTGTGCTTGTGTTGGTCTGGAGTGAATTCTCGGGGTTATCTGTTTTATCTCCTTTCTGATGTGCTGTAGCCTGTTTTGATATGCAGGGAGGACCATCACATCTTATGAATGGGATCTGTGTCAGGTTCTCAGGACAAGAGCAGTTAGATAAGGAAGATGTTTGGGAGGAGATACGAACATTCTAATTGACCTTCTAATTCTGTTGTGGAGGAGGCCACCTCCTCTGTTTTTGTGAAGAGCTAGCAGAGTTGGTATTGTAAGTTGCTGTCTAGTTGTGTTCTGTTGGCCAAATCATCCATCAGTTCAGAGACCAGGAAAAAACTTAAAACATCAAAACCTCTCTTGGTTTTTGTTCAGACTTTCCCTCCCACCTATTTTTGATCATGCTCTGCATCTTATGAAAGTATCCCCCTATCTAGGATATTCTAGAAATGATAGAAGCTCACTGTTGTTGTTTTTTTTTTTGGTGGGGGGGAGTGGGATAATTCAAATGCTGCAAGTTTACTTAGGCAGAGTTTACTTACATGAATTGTAGTATCACCTGCCTAATTCACTGTGGAGACTGCCTTTTAGTCTACAACCTGGTGGAGCCAGTTGGGCAGGTGGTACTAAGGTGAACCAGAATATTGTAGCTAGGCCCTTGCTGGTTTGGCTCAGTGGACAGAGTGTCAGCCTGTGGACTGAAGGGTCCTGGGTGTGATTCCAGTAAAAGGCATATGCCCGGGTTATAGGCTCTATCCCCAGTAGGGGGCATGCAGGAGGCAGCCAATCAATGATTCTCATCATTGATGTTTCTCTCCCTCTTTTCCTCTCCCTTCCTCTCTGAAATCAATAAAAATATATTTAAAAATATATTGTAGCTAGTGCATTGAGACCTAACCATCTATAATAATAAAAGCATAATATGTTAATTAGAGCAGATGTCCTTCCAAGCAACCTTCCAAACAAAGCTGGGGCTGCAAGGGAAGCCTGGGTCCCAGGTGCTGGAGGGAAGCCCAGGTCCAGGGTGCTAGAGGGAAGCCAGTGCTGGCAGTGGGGGGAAGGAAAGCCTACTCTAGCATAAATTTTGTGCATTGGGCCTCTAGTATCTGCCATAAGTCAACAATTCTCATGTATAAAAACATAGGGAGTCAGAATTCTCATTTGAATTGCCACATTCACTCAAAAACTATATACTGAGCATCTACTGTGGTCAGGGCACATGCCCGGGTTGTAGGCTCTATCCCTGTGAGGTGTGTGTAGGAGGAAGCCAATTGATGAATATCTCTCATATCATTGATGTTTGTATCTCTCCATTTCTGTCTCTGAAATACATAAATAAAAATTTTTAAATGTACTTTATAGCCTTAGACAGTTTAGCTCAATGGATAGAGTATCAGCCTGCAGACTGAAGGGTCTCAGGTTCAATTCCAGTCAATGACATATACCCCAGTTGCAGGATTGATCCTGGTCTTAATTGGCAGGTACAGGAGGCAACCAATTGACGTGTTTCTCTCACATTGATGTTTCTCTCTGTGTGTCTCTCTCCCTTTCCTCTACTCTATCTAAAAATCAATGGAAAAATATCCTTGGGTGAGAATTAACCAAAAAAAAGAGTACTTTATAAATTGTAAAGCAGCAAACTCTTTAAGCAAGAGTGTGACTATATTTGTAGGACTTGTAGAATTCCTTCAAGTTCTCATAACTTTGTGAATCTGATCTATTAATTATGAGAGATATTGGGATGACTGGAGTTCAAGGCTCCTATCCCATGTTTATGCATATTCTGTGGGAGAGGTTAAGCCCTGGGAAGTAATCAAAATGCAAACAAGGATGAAATAAAGGGAAACAGTCATCCATGCACCAGTAATTCTCCTCAGACTATTCACTAGTGCATTCCATTAGCGTTGGCTCTATGTGGCTGAGAGCTCTGTCCGCAAGGACATACTTGATCATGAAGAACAATTTGATGGGTTACCCTGGCGTTTCTATTTGAATTACCTTTCCACTTTCCATGCAGGTTCTCCTGAGCATTTTATGGTGTTTACAGGCTTCTCGTGCTCCAGCCTCTGATCACTTCCCTTTTCCACTTTTGCTAACTAATCCATTCCTGCTTTCCTGTATCAGCTGGTTTTTAAATGTCAGCCTGGAGAGCTTGGTGTCAGAAGCTCTATTTAAAGAGAGACCTGCCTGCATATTTGGCTCTTTATTGAGGCAGCATACCCAGTGAGGGATTTGATAGGATCTGGGAGGCCATTTCTTCTTTTCTTTTTAGATCATGTCTTGGAAGCAGCAGTTGTTCACATGGTGTCCTGTGAACTAAGGGCAGTCATTCTGCTGAGATCAGAGTGCTCAGCCTTAGTCCTGAGGTCAGCCAGGCACTGTGGTTAAAACCACCCTGCACTTGCTGAAGGACTCTGAAGGGAACAACTGAAGCATATGGTTATCATCGATGTGCAAGAGCCACACATGTTCTGACCATGTTAATCCTCTTTCTGGACATGTTCCCAAGAATGGTGGTAGCAGGCTATAGGCCTACCTCATTTTATTGTGCCTCACTTTGTTGTGCTTTACAAATACTGTGTTTTGGGTTTGTTTTTTTTTTTACAAATTGAAGGTTTGTGACAACCCTGAGCATAGCAAATGCATTGGCACCAATTTTCAGATAATGCCAAAACATTCATGTGACTCACTTGATTGCAGTATTGTGGTGGTCTGGAACTGACCCCGCGACGCCGGCCAGGTATGCTTGTATAATGCTGTATCAGTTAGCAGTGGCCACGTAATAAACCATCCCCACACCCAGTAGTTTCAAACAATAAGCTTTTTTAACTCCTCATGAAGTTAGAGGTCATCTGGGTGGTTCTGCTGATCTTGGCTTAGCTCCCCCTCACACCTACAGTCAGTTATGGTCCAAGGAGGCAGCTCTGCTGATTGCGGCTGTTTGCTGCTGTAGGCTGGACAGGGATATTCTCCTCTGGGAAGGCTGAGCTATCCTCCAAATGCTCTCTAATCCTCCTTCACACTATTCAGGGCTCTTTCTCTTGGCAGTGGTAGGGTTCCACGAGAGCAGATGGACGTTTGTAAGACTTCTTGAGGTCTTGAATCAGAGCTAGCACACCATCACTTCTGTCTCTCTCTCTCTCTCTCTCTCTCTCTCTCTCTCTCTCTCTCTCTCTCTCTCTTTCTCTCTCTCTCTTTCTCTCTCTCTCTAATAGGCCAGAGCAGATTGCAAAGGCAGGCAGATTGGAGAGGAGGTGTGGGAGAGGAATAGACTCCACCCCTTGATGGGAGGAACTTCAAAGTCATTGCAAACAACAGTAAAGAGAGAAAATTAGTGCTACATTTGCTCTCATTCTACCACAAAGACACTTTCTTCATAACTTAATATGAAAGTGTTTAGGGCTTGATAAGTCGCTCCACATCCAGTCCCACCTGACTTGCCCAAGAATCCTATGCGGTCAGTTTCATTCTTATCATTTCATCTTATGTGTGAGGAAACTGAGGCCAAGATCAATTCATTGGGTAGTTAATTAGGTAGAATTTTAATGGAACCAGGACTTAAGTTTAGTTCTTATTGTCACCACGCTCCATGTTGTTTTCATGGTCCATGAAAACTTGATCCTGTTGAAGGACAGAGGGAAAATAAATGCTTCTTGGTGGAGCTAGATCATGGGTATCAAAAAAGTGGTGAGTCATTTCCTCTCTGCTGCTGCTGGTCCCATGCGGTCAAGGCATTTCATGAAGCTCCCTCTTGCTCAGCGAGTGAAAGGCAAGTGTCTCCTGTACAGTCCTAGGGCTCTGCTGCCAGACCTAGGTAAGGTGACTCCATGGACAATCTAGAAGCTGAGGTCTTCATGCACCTAGAGGACAAAGCTTGTGGAAGTCTACCAGTGAGGTCACAGTGGCTCATACAAAGGAATCAACCATTTAAGGCTGGTTTGGGTCTATATATCTATATATATACAAACCTAAGCAACCATTATAACCGGTCACTATAACACACACTGACACCAGGGGGCAGGTTCTCAATGCAGAAGCTGCCCCCTGGTGGTCATTGCGCTTCCACAGCCAACCTCCCTCAGTCCCTCCCCGAGGCCAGCTGGCCCCAGTTGGTCCCAATCACCACCCAGGCCGAGGAACCACACGTGTGCACTAATTTGTGCACTGGACCTCTAAAATATATATATATGAGTTTGGGTATACAAATGGTTACCTTTCACTCTCTCTTAATAAGAAAAGAGACAGTACTTTGGCCTTTATGAATCAAAGATACCCATATTTCAGTTGTTCCCTTCAGCTTCCTTCTTCAGCATGTCCAGGGTGGTTTTTAACCACAATTCCTGGCTGATCTCAGCTTTTATTTCATTTCTCATTCATTTAACAAATATCTATTGAGAATTTCTAATATGTCAGTCAGTGTTCTAGGATACCTCTCTGTTTTCAATAAGCTTCTAGTCTAATGGGGGATACATACACATCTATAATAATAAAAGCATAATATGCTAATTTCTCTGGGTGTCCTTCCAGATGACCTTCCAGATGAAGCCAGAGCTGTGAGGGAAGCCTGGGTCCCAGGTGCCTGCTGGTGGCCAGAGGGGTGCCCAGGTCCTGGGTGCCTGCCAGCAGCCGGAGGGAAGCCTGGATCCCGGGTGCCAGAAGGAAGCCAGTGCCAGCTTCTGAGGGAAGGAAGGCCTATTCTTACATGAATTTTGTGCATTGGGCCTCTAGTCCTATATAATAAAAGGTTAATATGCAAATAGACCAAATGGTGGAACTACTGGTCACTATGATGTGCACTGATCACCAGGGGGCAAACGCTTAATGCGGGAGCTGCCCCCTGGTGGTCAGTGCACTCTCACAGGGGGAGCACCAATCAGCCAGAAGCTGGGCTCATGGCAGTGCTAAGGATGTCTGCCTGACAGCGCTAAACATGTCTGATTGACAGATGTCGGACATCCCCTGAGGGCTCCCAGACTGTGAGAGGTCGCAGGCCAGGCTGAGTGACCCCTAGTGCACGAATATTGTGCACCAAGCCTCTAATATACATATGAATACATATATGTATACAGATAAACATAAATAACTATAACATTCCCATAATTTCCCAAGTACATATTTCCTACAACTGTCACACCCTACCAGGAATACCTGACAATTTCCTGTCTTAACAGTATTGCAAAAGAGATAGCTCTCCTGAGACAGGCCTATGAATTGCCCCAAGGAGAGGAGTAATCTTCACCTCAACTTTAGCTTAATATATTTTTTAATGTGTGACTTATCATCTTTGTATTTACTCTAGTGCCAGCTTAGAAAAATTTGTGAGTTATTCAAAGTTTTTACTATGTCAAAATTTTTAATTATTTAAAGTAGTTATCTTCTTCCAGGAGCTAAATAAGAAATGAGCTCTTTTATTTTTTTCTATCTAATAACGAGAAAAAACAACAACACCCAGATTCCTTAACAAAACCAGGCTGGTAAACATCTCTCTATGTGCTGTCAAGTCTTTAAGTAATTATTATCTCTGTTATATATAAGACAAATCTACTTAAGATAGACTGTGTAATTTACAGTAAGGTGAAGGTTAGTCCTTGGTGGAAGTGCAAATCCTCTTGATATTTTGCTAGCTCAAACAGTATTCTTCATCCCCAAATCCTCTTCAGGGCTGCTCTGACACTGAAGTGATTCCCTTTTTGTCTGTTTCGTCAGGAAAAGAATCTCAAAAGTTTTTTGTTATTTGACCATCTTATTAGTTACTAGAGGCCTGGTGCACAAATTTGTGCATGTGTGGGGTCCCTTAACCTGGCTGGCGATTGGGGGCCGATCTGGGTCTGCCAGCAAGGGGAAGGGGCCATGGGAGATTGGCCGGCCACAGTAGGTTGGTGTGGGAGTGCACTGACCATCACGGGGCAACTACTGCATTGAGCGTCTCCCCCTGGTGGTCAGTGCGTGCCATAGCTACCAGCCGGTCATCCAGTCACCAAGTCATCTGGTCATAACAGTTTTATATATATAGATTGGGGGCAGGGGGTATTAATTCTCCTCAAGTACATAAGAAACTATTTTTTCAGAAAGAAAAAAGAAAAACCAGTGCCCCGCAGTAGCTGCTCATAGCACAGAGTTAAGATTCGTTTTTAGAAAGACATGCTGGATAATTACATCTTCTGCATTTGCCGGTTTATCTCCGTAGAGCACAGTAAACATCTCTCTGCTTCATTTGCTCTGTCAACCACGGCTTTTAAGGAACTGGAGCTCTCATGCAGTTCAGATTTTACGCCTGCAGTATAATTTCTCGGGCAGGGGGTTTTTCCTCTTAGTTTTCATATTCTTGGCTTGTTTACAGTCAAATATCTTCCACTCCATGAAGCTTAAATATCCTGCCATTGAGACAGTGTACTCTCTGTCATCTGCCAGCTTAGACGTTGGACTCCGTGTTGCCGATGCTCCCAGGCTCCTGTCGATCCTGTTTGTCCTCAGCTTTCCTAGGGGATTGTCACAGTCCTGATCATTGTGGCTGAGTGTCCTCTCAAAACGCAGTCCCAACATACTCTACTTCTCTTTCCCGAAGGAGTTTCTTAGATGTATATTATTTGATGACTTTTCTTTCATCCATTGGACAGGAGTACAGTTTGCTCCCCCAAAGTCTTGCATGTCCTGATGAAAATAAATGTTGGACTTCCCATCCCTTACACTACACTGGATTGTCGCCTGGGGAGAAGGAGAAAAGGGGTGGAGCCATACTTCAAATGCAAACCAATACACCCCGTTTTCTCTTGTTATTAAAAGGGTCTTTACACGTCTGCGGGCCACACATCAATCAGGTGCTTTTACACTGGAGCCTGCGTGTCAGGATTTGAATGTATCCCCTGAAGATATAGGATACAGTTGGTGGTACAGGTGGTCCTCAGGCCCCCTGGGGAAGTTCTGTGGGTGGCCGTGACTTCTCCTGTATTCCTAACAGAATTCTGCTGTCCTTTTAAACAAGCGCTTCCTCTTCTTGGATGAGTCAAGGCTCTGGTTGTCTTTTTCACAAGGCCCACTGAAATTATGGTGCTGAGTGAGGTGCCTCAGAAATGGATTCAAATGTATGAGGGCACCTAGTCTGCATTCCTGCAATTTATGAATCAGCAAAAGCTTGCGTAGGAACACATGTCCTTACAGGTTTAATAGTTAAGAAGCAAATGAGGTTTTCATTGTTTGTTTCTTGTGGTAGTTTATATTGGAGCTACTAGATTCATATTGCTTTCTTCAAATTATTACCAAATGTCAGGTGGGGCCTCCTGAAAGCCTCATCCCCCAGGTCAGTGGCTGTCAACCTTCTGGCCCTTTAAATACAGTTCCTCCCATTGTGGCCCAACCATAAAATTATTTTCGTTGCTACTTCATAACTGTAATGTTGCTACTGTTATGAATCATAATGTAAATATCTGATATGCAGGATGGTCTTAGGCGACCCCTGTGAAAGGGTCGCTCGACCGCCAAAGGGGTCACGACCCACAGGTTGAGAACCCGCTGCCCCAGGTAAACGTGGGGTTAAGAGGATGGATTTAAGTACCACTTGGGGGGAAAGGCTAACCAGCTATCCTTTAAGGTCTGTTAGTCTTTGTTTTGTTGAATGAATCAACAGTGGTGGGTGGGGAAAGGGTTCCTCATCAATCATTCCCCTATGAGAAACCATCCTTCCTCAGCAGAAGTAATTTGGTTTCTTTTTAGATGAAAAAAATAAAAGACTACCTGAGAGAGAATTATACTGTTTTCCCTTTTAAAAAATTAATAAAATTTAAAAATAAACAATAAGAAAACCCTACAGTTAACCAAGATAAATAAGCACAATGCATGGTGTATGCAAACCTGTCACCGGTGTTTTCAAAGATGTACTTGAAACTAGGAAAGTTTCCTTTGCAGAAGGGTCTGTGAATCAAAAACTCAGTGTCAGAGAGAAAATGCCATTCTGTACGAAGCATATAATGTAAATGGAACTGTCTCCACTCACACAGTCTGAAGGCACTGTCCCTCCACATGCATGCAGTCACGGGTGGGTCTGGGGAGTGTGGTTAATATTTCACAAGGTTACTTAGCAGATTGCTATCACAGAGGCAATAAATCACTGTCTCACCAATAAGAGAAAACATTGCGTTTCTCTTTGCCAGTGACAGTTGTTTTTAAAGAGAAGTCGGTTTAAGAAGACGCCTATGGCGAGTCTCCTTAAGGAGTCGGAATATACTGAAAATGTAACACTTCAGTGCGTACTGATGCTGGAGGTTCCACACTGGCGAGATGAAGGTTCTCTCCCAACTGAGCTCAAGGGGCCCACCGGTGTGTCGTCATCCGCTTACTCTGGTTTGATTTCCATCTACCTTCGTTAGCACTTCTTTTTTGAGACTTTAAGAATTATTCTGCCCTAACCGGTCTGGCTCAGTGGATAGAGCATCGGCCTGCAGACGGAAGGGTCCCAGGTTTGATTCTGGTCAAGGGCATGTACCTTGGTTGTGGGTACATCCCCAGTAGGGGGTGTGCAGAAGGCAGCTGATCGATGTTTCTCTCTCATCAATCTTTCTAACTCTCTATCCTTCTCCCTTCCTCTCCTTAAAAACTTAATAAAATATATATTTTAAGAGCTTGGAGAAACTTCCTCTAGACATCCCTGCTGCTTTTACACTCCCGGCCTTTTGTCTGGAGTGTGCGCACCCCTCTCCCTGAAACTGTCATGTTTAAGAGGAAGAGGTTAAGAGAGATAGTCACTTACAATTCCTCGAGACAATTCCTTGAGAGTGGTTCTAATGGGTTAAAGAACCAAATAGTGCCCTGTGTCAACCTCGCTGCTGGGGCTCCTAAATCCACAGTAACTATGGTCATCTGAGATGCAGGGCCTTGTCTAACAGCTGAGATGGGCTGTGGCACAGACTGCACTCTTCTTCCTGTCATCTTGGACCATAAGTTTCTACACCGCCATGCAAAGCACCCCACTTAAGTGGGTTTTGTGCTTACGTGGCCCCTTGCCACTGTCAGCTAGGCAGAGGCAGTGCCTGCACGGCTGAAATGGAAGAAAGTTAAGCTTTGTCACCTGCCAACCTGGGCTAGTACTCCCTTTGTGAATATGGCCTCCGTTAGACTTAAAAGGAGAAAAACCCGTTGGTAATATCCCTAAAATTATCCGGAAAAGCCCAACGAGCAGGTCCATGTCAGCGCTGCCTCTTTTGCTCAATTTCCTCAGTGAAGAACCCAGTCAGGTGCCGTTTTGCGTGTGCCGTGAGAAACCACACCCGTGTTTGAAGGACGGAGATGTCAGTGGCCTGGCTGGGCAGCCTTGGGAAGCCTTCAGCCTGCTGGGTTTGACTTCAGAACATCAGCCTGTCTGATTCAGACAGCCGTCAGCGTCTTGTTACTGTCGTCGTCGTTGAGTTGTTTGATGCTTCGCCGTTCGTTCCCTGGTTGGCTGTGTCAGAAACCTGTGATGAAGTTTCCAAAAGACTTTGCCCTAAACTGTGAGCAGTGGAATTGTAGGACCATTGGGGGGCGCCAGTGGAACGGAAATCTGATCAAGTGTAGTAAAAATAGATTGGGGGAGGGGAGAAGATAATCCCTCACATAATTTCTCTTTAAGTTTTCATATCAGCCTATTTTCCCCAGGTACCTCTACTCGAAATCTGGAGGACATTTTTTTTTCTGTTTCACTTGATATATTTGCCTAAGAAATAGCTCCTTACTTCTTTCTCCACCAAAACACACATCCTCTTACATTAGCTACAAAAGTTGGCCTTGTAGTGCAGATGATGTCTTGTATCTCCCCAAAATATGTAAAATATATAAGGTTCTGATTGTTAAAGGATCTATCAGGACCTGATGGTCACTGTAAATTAAAAATGAGCCCTCCAAGACAAGGTAAATAAGCACTTATTTTTGAGTCAGGCTGCAGATAAATTACTTTGAAGAATATACTCATTTAAATCAAGCATTGCGAAATCAAAACAAATTGCATGTCTGCATGTGCATATTGTGTGTGTGTGTGTTTGCACGTGCACGCGCCTTGCAATATTGGCAAGTTGTGGCGACTGTGGCAAAAGATTGGCATGAGGGAAAAGAAAGGGAGAGATGGGAAGTTTTATCCAGTAACCTTTTCCATCATTTGCAAACAGAAATTGGTAACTACTCAAAGACCACTACGGCGCTTCAGATAGCCTCACCTTTGGAAGCTGTTTGGCTATGCCATTTGGTTAGGCTTGGCGTTTTGAAAACATAAGCAGAGATCACATTGCTAGTGGTGTCAGGGGTGCTGACAATGCATCCCATCCACTTGTGCCACCCCAGCCACTTATGTAGCAGTCATGACACAGACTGTCGTCGTGAATCTGGGGACCAGAGAACGTATTGCCCTACTCAGGACACTTCTGAAAGTGAAGTTGGTGCTATTAATAATTACACCAGAAAACCATTCATAAACCAGGACCCCTCTCAGCAAACCAGCACCCCTAGTTACATGCACTTTTGATTGTAATTTTAACTCTTTCTGGTACGTGAAAGCATGTCAGAGCAGGAGTAAGAGGGGTGTGCATGGGGATAATCTGAAATACTCTTCAACTTTTTATGAAGAGGAGAGAGGGGTTGAAGGAGGCAGAGTTGCTTGCAAATTTCTGTACTTTAACCTGGTGAATAATAAGTTATCTACACTCCACACAATAAGATCTCCTGACCTTTACCTAAAGTACAAAATTGCCTGCCCAAAACAATTCTTTCCATCACCTCTGATCATTGGCTACACAACACCATGTCTTGAAAATATTGTGGCTGATAGATGGGTGTCTGCAAATCTGGTCCCTCCCATCTTTTGTTGTCAGCTATGATGTCTAACACACTGACCCACTGTGTTTTGTATAATGGCTACTCTCCTGTTTTCTCACCCAACGTTGGTGTAAGGGGCTGAACTAGAGCAAGTGCCATAGACTGTGGAGTTCTAAGCCCCTAAGTGGAAGCCTGCCACCATCCTGCTTGTCTGCAGGTGCTTTTCAGACTGAGAATTCACTGCCAGGTAAACATCCCTGTTAGTTAAAGGACCACCAGCAAATGTAAAGAAAGAATAATTAAAATATTTGAAGACCCCTCTATTCTCTTAAGTTCCAAGTAAGTCCAATTGATTTAAAATGTTGACTTCTTAAAGAAGCATCTCAGAGTCACCTATATCTAAAAACAACCGTGAATTAGTCTGTGCATGGCTGGATTTTTATAATGACAGTGAGTTAGCCATTTGTCACACAATGGAAGAGTTGGAAGGAGAAAGTGGGGGAGCCCCCCAGAGCTCTGTCCAGTCTTCTTTTCTCCTGATGAGAGAGAGGAGACCAGGGTGTGATGGAAGTTTTCTCTCTTTCCAGTAGGCTCTAATTGAGGCTGGGAGACCTGAAGGAGGCTTGCTTTCTTCCCCTGGAAAGGAAAACCCAGCAACATGGGTAACACAAATAGAGCATTTGCTTTCATGTAGAGCAGCTACTGTCAGTTACGCATAGAAACCATGCCCCCAATGGCACACTCACCGTGTAACTTCAGAGCTGCAGTTAGAAATGGCAAAGCCAGCAAGAATGGTGAAGTGAGGTTTCTGGAAGTCGATCTATGATGAATGAAGATTCATTAGAAACACTTGATAGTTACAGTAAATGGACGTAATGTTGAACTGGGGAGGATTGTTGTTGTTTTGCTTTCTTTCTCTCCCACCCTGCACATGTCATTTATTCAATGCTGAGAACACATAGATCAACGTACCAAGAAGGGGGTGACACTGAACTGTGGAGTTGAGAAGTTCAAAAAGGAGGAAGGAAGAAAGGAAGGAAGGAAGGAAGGAAGGAAGGAAGGAAGGAAGGAAGGAAGGAAGGAAGGAAGGGAGGGAGGGAGGGAGGGAGGAAGGAAGGAAGGAAGGACACTCTTTTATATAGAAGAATTCAAAATTGAATAGTTGGATTATATTCAACTTTCTTCCCTGGTTAAAGATTCTAGCTGCTACCTCTGGTTATTGAATGTTCTATTTATTGAGTGCTCTTCGTGTGCAGCACACTGTGAAATAGGTAGTGTTGGTACTGATTTTTCTGGTGCTAAAAGCTATCAAGTACCAGAAAAATGTTTAACTTTTGACAGCTAATGCTTCTGACACATACACTGTTTAACTGAAAACACCGTGGCTGATAGATGGGTGTCTGCAACTCCAGTGCCCTGGCATCGTTCTTCCCAAACCCTTTGGTGTTATTCCCAGATGCTGACTTTTTGGCAAAAGTAGCCCATTGATGGGGCTAGCTCCATGGGGCCTCTCTTACGTTCCGGCTGTACAGTAAATAGGAAAGTGCTGAGGGGAAACTCGCCATTCTATCCCAGGAGGTAGGCGAGGTAATCAGCTGAACACTGGTCATTCTGTTTTGTTTTTGCCTTAACTTAAAAAAAAATCACACTGTCTTTATTTCAGAGCCATTTGAAATAGTCCGAAAGAAAGTGTTTAATCCATTGAATCAGAATTTGACCTGGGATTCTTCGATGGTGGTGCACTTCCTCAAATCCTTCACTAGATGGTGTTCCAAATCAATCCATAGTCTCGATGCCATTGCTTTGGTCCAGGAAGAAGAGGGGAAACACAACGCCATCCCTCTGTGACTGCCCTAACTCCCTTTCTCCGGACCTTTCTCTATCCACTGAGGGATCAGGTCGGCATATTGTTACTGTTTTTTGCAAGCCACACTTGTCAATATTTTGGGGGTGGTTCTGACAGAAAGCATTTCTGCGTGATTGACAGGAAACTTTGCCAGACTCATCATTAGTGCACTAGCTGGTGCTGTGAATCAGGAACAAATTCATTATAACTTCCTGGTGAAGACAGATAGTCCAAACCACAGGCCACAAGTCTGACAGAAACTGAAATTCAGGTTCAGTGAGTGGAGTGGACAGATGGGTAATGAATAGAAAATATTCCAGAATGTGATAGACCAGCAGAAATGTATGAACCCTGTGCCCCCATATGCAAATCTTCGTTCCTCGTTCCCTTAGATATGGCCATTCCTAGAGTATTCAATACAAAGGAAATGATAAATGAATGTTGTTTTCAAATACTGAAAAATGCCCTTGATTCAGAAAAGATATCGGAGATTCTCTTTAAAAAGAAACTAGATTTGAGGATTCTGTAAAACTGTCCAATGAGATGTATATTGAATAGATATAAATTTATCCTTTCCCAGAATTATTGAGTGTGTTTGGTTTCAGACTCTACTTAATTTCAGTTTTCTCACTTCCTCCTCCCCTTCCTGCTGGATTAGTCAGATAGCTAAACATACCTTCATTTTGACAGCTCTATCTACAGTTAATTCATTATTGTCAGTAGCCAAGGAGACTGAATTTTTTCATAACATGTTTGAGGTCTGGAGGCAGCTCCAGGTGGGAAGAAAACTTTTAGACAACCTGATGAGTTGGGTGCTAACATCCCTGGGAGGGAACACTGGCTTAGTTCCACTTGGGATCAGTTGGCTGTCAA
>PVJC01007603.1:0-20138 GCA_004026665.1 Murina feae | reverse complement strand
GCATTCCAGAAACACGACACAGCGTGATTCAAGGCCTGGTGCAAATGCTACTGTCTCCACCCACCACTAGAACGGTTACCATTAGGATTAACTCATTTCTCTGTTCTCTACTCCCTCTCCACATGTTTATTCAAGCACACAGCCATACTATCCCCTCAGAGCAATCTCACTTGCCTTAAAATTCTCCCCTACTCTGTGACAAGGTAGAGGTCTCCTTAAGCATATACCCAAATTTTACAGAAGAGTATTCCTATATTTCTATACCATTTGAGATATGCCAAAATAATGACCAACATCTCTGTCTCTCCCCCTTCCCTCCTGCTCTCTATAAATCAATGGAAAAATACCCTTGATGAGAATTAAAAAAAAACAAAAAGTAAAATCTCGGAGTTATTGGTTTGTGTAGGTTCTTCGCTACCCCTCTCCTCTTCCAGCTGGGTCGTCGTTCTGTGTGTGGTTCTGGCAACCCAGCCTCGCCTCACCTTCCACACATGTGTTTCTGCTTTTCTGGGGGGGTGAGAGCCTATGACCTGACAAATAATCAATGGTGAGGTAAGAGCAGGTCCCGTCAACAGCTTTGATTTACTCACTGTTCTGAGGCTCTTCATTTATTCCAGGTCTCTGTCCCTCCATTCATGGGGATTCTAAAATGGAAAGTAAAAGTCACCTAAAAGGCTGCCTTGTGATGATACAGGTTTCCGTTTCCTTTTTAAAGAAAGCGAAGCCTTTTGTGAGCCAGAAGATGAAAGTTGTCTGTTAAATGCAGGCACTTCTGACTGTTCTGCCTGGAGGTCGGTGAAGCAGAACAAGATATTAAAGATGCTTCTCCAAACTGGGTCACAACTGTGTTAGAGGATGAGAGGATTATTTCCAGAAGCCACACAATCATCCACTCACACAGGTTGGAAAACGTAATTTAAGTAGTGATTTTGGACGTGCAAAAGCTGTCCGAGGAGATGGATTAGTCAGCTAGCATAGCGCACGGCGTGTTGCATGGATTCCATGTTAGTGCTCCATTCAGCACAACTTCATTATTTCAAAGGCTAAGCGAAAGCAAGTCATAAAGAGCAAGTTCCTCGCTTTCTGTTGACCTCTGAACAAGTAAATAAGGAAAATTATCCAAAATTGTGGACCAAGAGAGGAAAACCCCCCACACAATTTAAAAGAAAAAACACATGTTGAAGGACCTTCCAAGTTAATGATAAGGCTTAGAGCTTATCTCATGGTTATATGCTGTTGTTTGCTTATGTGATATATAAGATGAATATATATATATATATATATATATATATATATATATATATATATATTAAACATGAAAAGCCTTCTCCTAAAACTCAGTAACAAATTAGGAACATCTGCCGAGTTACTATTGTTCTGGGAGTGCCAGGAAATTCAACGATCAAAAGAAACATTGGCTTTAAATATTTAAAAGGAGAAGACCCAAATGTGTCCATTTCAGAGTGTGTGATTGTGTATGCATAAACCCAAGGACATCAAATAAAAAGCTTTTAATAATTTGCTATCATAGATGTACAAAGTTGAATATCTTAATTTTTTTTTCTTGCACAAAAGAGTGAGAAATGAGGAACTAGAAAGTTGAAATTTTTATCAGAAGGCAGCTTTTTAGAGTAATTTCCTCGCCACAATAGTAAAAAAGTACATTAAATAACCAAGAATTCACTTAAGTAAAGTATAGTATCAATAGAAGAAAACCATACAATTTTATGGCCACAAGAAAACCCCCGTGTTGCCATCACCATTTCTGTTTTGCAAATTAGTCCGAATGTGGCAGCTTCAAACAGCCATTTTATTTCGCTCATGGATTCTGTGTGTTAGAAATTCAGACAGCGCCAGGGGAAGATCATGGCTGGATGGCTGGAACCTCATCTGGGAAGACTGAGCCGACTGAAGGTGATTCAGTGGCCGGGGTTGGAGTCTTCCGGATGCATCTTCACTCAGATGGTTGCTGGTTGATGCTGGCCCTTGGCTGGGATCTCGTTTGGGACTATCAACCAGAACACCCACCTGGAGCCTCTCCAGGTGCCTGGGATGGACCACAGCAGGGTGGGCTCAGGATAGGTGGGCTTCAAAAAGCGAGTATTCCTGGAAACCAGCTGCACACTGCCCCACTGCTCCTGACCTCACTTGGCAGAGTGGCCACTGCGTCCAAATGCTGGTTGACCTTCCACAAACGCTCTCCAGCCCAGGAACTCTCTGAGTGGAGAGCCAAGGAAACTGCAGCTGTGTTTTTAAAAAACCACCTGATTTAGAAATAGAAAAACAAGATAATTTGGAGATGAGACATTACTTTTCCCTAATGAATACAGGCTCAATAGAATTCTAATCATTTTAACAGTATTTTTTTAAACTTGTCCAAGTGTTTCCAGATACCATCTAAGAGAATAAGTGGGGACCAACAGGTGAGAACATTTTGAAAAGGATGGCTATTAACAAGGGAAACCCCCCCCCCCCCCGAGCACTTTAGCATTTTATAGACTACAATCAACACAGCAGCTTGGGTTGGTCTCAGGATAGACACATCAGTCTTATGGAACAGAAAGCCGAGGCCCAAGTAGTCATAGGGGTCATACCTGTTCCCCATATGTTGCGGGGAGACAGGCTTATCTCATCAAAGGTGTTGAGACTACAGGTTTAATATGGGCCTTTAGGGAGGGTAGCTCTAATTTATTCAAGATACAAATGGAATGTTCAAAAGGATTAAAGGTTTTAAGTGTCAAATCAGGAAAAAAAAACTAATATTTATTTAATCGTGGTGTAGATAAGGCTTTTAAAGTGTAACACCAATATTGTGTGGTCAAACAAACTCTTACATAGAACTCCAGTATATATAAGGCAGGGAAAGTGGAGCTGGATTTCAGCCAACAAGGGCTCTGTCCACTTTGCTTCCTTCTTGACCCTCCTCAGCCTCTGTAGCCCGCAGCCCCTTGGAACACCATGGCTTTGAGATAAAAGACAACTTCCAATTTTAAGCAGAAGGTAAAAAGAGTGTGGAGTGAGTTCCAAAGGAAGAATATATAATTCACTTTGTTAATTTGCTTGACATGTGCAAACCTAAAAGCCATTGCTTAATATTTACAGCGTTCATTGTAAAAATAAAACACAAAACAACAACAACAAAAAACATCTTTACAAGAAATTATACTGACTCAGTGAGGAACACCTGACACTTAACATTTTCTCAATATTTTTATGACTAATACAGGAATGATCATTATTTTTAAACATCCTCATGGTAGCTCTCTTTGATTCAGTAAAAAAAAAAAAAAAGTAAAGCAAGCTACATGAAACACATGACTTTAAAAGCCCAGGTTTTGCCTCTGAGGTTGAAACACCAGGCATTGTAGGATGCACTCAAGCTGAATTAGTGCAGTGAAATAATATGAAAACTACTATAAATAAGGATTTAAGGGAAAGCCAGGGGGAGAGGTAGGTGTAGGTCCTATGTATGCAACTAACTGTTGAGTGGACAGCAAGAATCTGTACTCAACCCCAAAAAGGTCAAAAAGGTCTTTTGAACTTCAGTTTACTCCAGAAGTATATAATCAGTGCGAAAAAGTATAAACCAGATAACGATGCAGATGGACAGGTGTACAGAAGTGGTGCCAGGAGGATGGGTTTAGGGGGAGGGTGGTGCAAATGGTGGGCACCTCCCTGAGGCAGAATTCAGATGCCTTTGCAGGCTGTAGATGTCAAGTTGTCTGTCAGAACAGAGCCTAAATCATGGACCCCTTCCCTTTTCACTCTGCCTTGTCAGGCCTCAGAAACTATTATAAAAACGAATATTCCCCTACTCAGGAAACTAAGCCTCCCAAGCCTAATAGACTCGTTTGGCCCTTTAAAAATATTGCTGTGCCAACCCTGGGACCACCTACCACACCTGTGCCTGAGCAGCTATGGGGGCTTTGCGTGTATGCCCCACACAACCTCCATGGCTATTAGAGGCTTATTGCTGTGGAATGAGTCCAAAGACAGAATACAGCTGCTAATTGCCCTTTGCCAAAAATTGGAAGGGAATGGGGTTCTCTGGGAAAGTTACCCTGAGAAAACTGTGGGAAAAGGAACCAGACTTTTCATCCTCTTCAGAATGTTCACGTCACTGAGTGTGGATGAGGTGGTGCAGCATCCGTGTGGCTGAAAGCTCGGGAATCTGATCCAGACTGGAGTCAGCAGCAGTGCTGGGACCACCGGGAGGGCCTCCCAGCTGTGTCCCTGCTAAACCAGCCAGATGCGGCATTTAGAAACATTGGCCTCCCGCCCGGAGGCCCTGGAGAGAAACCTGAGATTGCCCCATTTCCTTCTCTCGGACTGAGTGATAACTCTTTGATTGGGTTAAGAATCTTGGAGGAATCATTTCACAATGTATACAGTGTACAATATAGTGAAACATCACCTTGTACTCTGTAAATGTATATAATTTTTATTGGCCAGTCATACCTCAGGAAAGGTGGGGAAAAAGAAACATAGAACAAGAGCAAAAAGAATAGAAGGAAAACAACAAAACAGGATTTTGTCTCCGAAGATCCCATTCACTTTGCTCACCCATCAGTTTAGTTATCTGCTCTGAACCAAAGCAAGAGTAATAATTCATGGGAGGAACTGGAAGGATCCAGGAGTGCCCCGACACAGTGTAGGAGGGGTTCCCTGGAGCACACAGGGGTCCCCTGGGGCACACAGGGCTCCCAATCAGTGTTTTCCCACAGGAGCATGACAGTGTTTGGGGGTAACGTAAGGCTTCCCTGGGCAGGCTTTGTGTGAGCACTGTGAAACGTTGGTACCTTTGACCTTCAGACACACACGCAAAGAGGGCCCTGAAGTCCTTGCAACCGTGCAAAATACTGAGACTCCTGTCCCCGTGGCCCCTAGAGAACTGGTACGAACCAAGGCTGAAGATTCCCAATTAGCTTGTCATTGTAAGGAACAATATAGGGCGCTCCCAACACAGGCTGAAAACTGGGAGTTGGCCCACAACAGTGAACTGAGGAGCTATGAGCTCAGACGGCTGCTGTGGCACAACGGCATATTGGATGTTTGCTTTATGGAGTGCGCACAACGTTTACTGTGTCCCTCCTTCAGCTACAGCTTTCCATCCCGTTTGGTTTAGTGTTATGACTGTTGATTTCTGCTGCCTTGAATATATGGCTGACATTAGGGTGGTTGGAACGGCTGTCCTCGTCCTTGCTGTGTTGTAAACACCAAATGTGAGGCTGTGATCTTGGGTCTTGCTGAGATTTGAAACTTTGTTTCTGTGGCTTTGCTCCTCTGCGTTGGAAAGGGTAAAAAACAGGAAAGTTCTCAGGTTGAAGCACTTTTCCTTTTGTGCATGTCTGATTTTGCAATATCTTTTAGAGGACAATAAAGCTGAAAGTCTATATTTGAGAAAAGGTTCATCCAGTCCAAGTGCAGCCTATTTCTCCATGTTTTGCCAAGCTGAAATGATCTCTTAGTTGCATATGATTTCATGGGCTATAGACCACCAATTTTATATAATTTAAGCTTGGGAGACTCATGCCAATGCAGCTCACGTCTAAATTACAGGGAACAGATATCAGGGGACATGCTTGAAGGTTGTGCAGAGGAGTAAGGAAAGAATTTGACAGGTAAGGAATAGGAAATATATTGAAAGAAATTTATTGAAATTGATTCTTTAAACAATCCAAACAAAGACTTTTCTTATTTCCTGAGCCATGGGTAAGTGTTTTTGAACACTTTGTCAGATCTTATAATTAGCAGAGAAGTTTGCTAGCAACTTCTTTGAAGGTCACTGGTTTATTTTACTGTGGAATTTGACATAAGCAATTTGAGAAGGAGAGATTCCCAATCTCCATCTCCATCCTCTCTCAAAATTGTTTTTATGTGTCTAAAACACCTCTCACCCTTCCATCACCTCTCCCAGAGTCTTAGTTAAGAGGCTGTCATTCTCCCTGTTCCCAAACTTGCATCATGATAACAAAAACTTGAGGTGCCTGGTAAATATATAGACCACCAAGCCTATCTCATTGAGATTCAAATCCAGTAGTTCCAGATTGAGGCCTGAATCCCAGTGATTTATACCTTCAGGCACATTTGGGAAATAATATTACTTTTCAATGTTCCTTTGATAAAAATGTAAGTGACAGGTCAGCACAAGGAGACTGTTCCATTTTGGACACAAGCTCATGAATATGGGGACAAATGACCTTTTCACTATATGACCTTTTCGTGTATCCAGAGAACTAAATTTTGACTTTTAAAATATTTCTGGATTCTGAAAAATACTTGCACTTGCTTACAAAATACTTTACACAACACATAGAAATTTCTAGAACATAATGGAAACATCCTTGCACACAATGTATTATTTCACAATGTGGAGAACTAACCACTGTATGATTACAGCAAGATACTGGTGACCTACAATATATAATTTCAATGGAAGTCTTCTCTCCTTGCCCCCCCAGCTCTCTTCCCCCAGCCAAACTACCAAGATGATCGACATCTGTCTTTATTTTTAAGGGGAAAAATATACTCTGTCAATGTTGGAAAGAACTTGGAATTAAATCAAGGATTAATATGGAAGTGGCACACGTGAGGTGCAAGATTGGATTTCTAAAACTGCTAACACACAATGTCACAATTATTTAAACACAGTTTAGATGCTTTGGGGAGAAACAATGAACGACAAGTCATGTTTTCACAACACTTTCAAATGCTCACCTCTCAAGAGATAACATAAAGTACAGTGATAAAAGACCAGGTGTGAATGTAAATTGATTAAGAACAAATTCATTTTAAGAAGTTAATATGAGTTCATATTATTGAGTGCCTAGCAGATGCCAAATTCTGTGCTTGGTGCATCCATATGTATTACTACATAACAATCCTACAAAAGACTACCAGTTTGTGTTTTTTTTTTAAGTATTCTTTTTTTAATATATTTTATTGATTTTTTACAGAGAGGAAGGGAGAGGAATAGAGAGTTAGAAACATCGATGAAAGAGAAATATCGATCAGCTGCCTTCTGCACACCTTCCACTGGGGATGTGCCCACAACCAAGGTACATGCCCTTGACCAGAATCGAACCTGGGACCTTTCAGTCTGCAGGCCGACGCTCTATGCACTGAGCCAAACCTGTCAGGGCTGGACTACCAGTTTTAACAGAAGAGGAATGTGAGTCCCAGAGGAGTGAAATATTTTTCCAAAGTCACATCGAATTTCAGAAATTGCGTCTTCCTTTTGTTGGTCAATGTATGATTAGTCTAAACTAACCCATAAAAAATTCAGCTAAACTAACCTATACAAATTCACTTTAAAATTTATATACAATAAAACTCTCATAATTTATTCTTCAGTTTTTATTCTGCCTGCCCACCTCATGCAATATAAGATTTGCAGATTATTATTCGTTTAGCCTTCTCAAAGATTGATTGCTTCCTTGGAGAAAATGAAATGTAGATTTAAGTAAACTGAAATTGAGAACACATCTCTCAAATCTGGAGTTTGAGGAACATGGTTCATTAGGGGAGGATTTAGTAAAACACAAGTCTCTCTGGATTTTTTAGAAGCTCTAAATGGTATTGCTGTCTAGAGTCATATTGGAAACTTAGGTAGTTCTTTGTCATATCAGCTGCAAAGAATCACCTCCTTTAAATATGAATTTGTCCTCTCAGACATTCTGGTTGCTCTGCTATCCCATATTGACAAGTGATAAATGTGACTATTTCAGAGAGAGGAAGGGAGAGGGAGAGAGGAGAGATATAAACATCAATGATAAGAGAGAATCATTGATCGGCTGCCTCTTGCACATCCCAGTCTGAGACATTTTGAACCACTTACTCTTATAATCTCTGGACTAGACTTTGAAGAACTGATGTAGAGGTTTCATGATCGGGCCTGTGGTTTCACTGAAATGCCATCATATCTGAAGCAGCTCCAAGTTTTAATATTTGGGAAATGTTTAGGTAAACTAGAGCACAGTGGCATGGTGGGACACAAAACATCCTTCAAAATGGATTGAAGACCATGCCAGTAGGCAGAAATGAGTGGGCAACGTAACGAGAGGATCCATGCTTCAAGTGATACACATCCCCAGGGGCTCAGAGAGTTGTTACAAGGGAGCAGCAATCCTCCGAATGTGGTCTCCAGCCTCGCACAGATCCGTCACCTTGGTGGTACCAGTGTGCAATCAGAAAAGCATGGGAATCCAAAGTTACTGTTTAGAAACTTTTATAACAACAGGGTAATTACTGTTGAATTTTAAATATAAAAGAACAGCCCAACCTGTTTGGCTCAGTGGTTGAGAGTCAACCCATGAACCAGAAAGCCACAGTTCAATTCCCAGTCAGGGCACATACCCAGGTTATGGGCTTGATCCCCAGTAGAGGGTGTGTAGGAGGCAGCCAATCTATGATTTTCTCTCATCATTGATGTTTCAATGTTTCTCTCTCCATTTCTCTTCCATTCTCTCTGAAATCAGTGAAAACATTTAAAAAATAAAAATTAAAATAAATGAAAGAACAAAACTTGGCTTGTATTTTTTATTTTTATTTAGTCGGTTTTATTTAGTAATTTACTTTTATGGTTTTTCACAAAAGTATGTATGGAATGCATTGGAAAAAACAACAACTTCCTCATGGATAGTTTTAGAAACACTTTATGTATTGAAAAAAATGCGTTGCTGCTAACCTTAAATATGTAACACATTTTTTTTTTTTCAAAAGAAATGTCTTTTTATGGATATCACAATTTTATTTTGATAAAGAGGCAATTTTGATGCCTGGTCAGTTACTTGTTATTAAATGACTATACTTGGCCAGAATGAGAGCATTGTTTTATTCTTTTCCCGCCTGGATTTAAACAACTTTTTAAAAAATATATTTCATTGATTTTTTACAGAGAGGAAGGGAGAAAGATAGAGAGTTAAAAACATCTATGAGAGAGAAACATCGATCAGCCGATCAGCCGCCTCCTGCACACCCCCTACTGCACACCCCCTACTGCACGCCCCCTGCTGGGGATGTGCCCAAAACCAAGGTACATGCCCTTGACCAGAATCGAACCTGGGACCTTTCAGTCCGCAGGCCAACGCTCTAGCCACTGAGCCAAACCGGTCAGGGCGATTTAAACAACTCTTAAATATTAAGTGCTATTTCATGCTGCAGGGGTGTGACAACAAAATTCTGTTTAAATGACTAAATCGTTGCTGGGACATTATTGACGGGGTGGAGAGGGGGGCAGCAATCCTACAGAAACGTGTTGATTAGGTTCCTGTGCAACCAGATAGAAATGTCAGGATCCTCCTCCTCTTAAGATGCGGGGATCAGGGCACTGAGGCATGAGCGAAGAACTTGATTTAAATTTGAAGGAAAAGCAGCACTAAAATAATTGAGAGCCGGAAAGCAATCTCACTCCTGCCAAATTGCTTTCCTCCATGCATGCTTCATTTAGGGACGCTCTTTGGATACTCACATTTAGTTTGTGCATATTTCCTCTCCCCTGTGAATGAATATTCTGTCCTGTTGGATTAGGGCTGTTTCTCTGCTGTGATCACCAAAAGAAAATATTCAGGTGACCCAGCCCTGGATTGTGCCTGGAGCTTTATAAATGGGAGATGCTTGTTGGTATATTTTTAAGGGCGAAGGCCCTATACTGTCTTGTCAATGAAAATATTCTCATTCCCTAAATTGCACAAGCACGGGTTCCTTTCAAATAAGCTTTAATTTGAGTTTGCGGGAATCAGACATAGGAAGGCAGTTTGCGAATTGTAAGGAGTTGGTACAGTATTTGCTAACAAGAGCCACTACTGCTACCACAATTATAATTTGTGACAGAGATTTAATGAATATTGACCTTGGTGTTGCTTCTTTCTTTCCCCATAAAGTATTCATAGACAAGGAAGGCCTTCCCCTCCTGCCTAGGAATAATTTCCTCTAGGAATTAATCTGATATTCATGAATACATACATAAAATGTGAGTGGTGTCGTCAAACCCTCACTTAATTGGTTTCCTGAGTCACATAGATATTGAGGCATTTGTTTATAATTTTTGGAAGTCGGTGACAAAACTTGGCTGAGAAGTTTGGTTCTTATGCCATTGTTTGGCCCATTGAAGAATATTCTTATGCCTTGCACAAGAGCGAGAATTTAAAGTTAAAAAAAATACCTTTATATTGAAATGTCGAGGGACTATCTTTCTTTTCATCTTCCTTGGTCACATTAGAAAATATTTTTGCTTATGAGAAATGCAATCCGAACAGATTTATTTTGAAGATTGCCTCATGTGAGCCTCTGACACATCCACGAGCCGGAATCAAAATTCTAATGCTCTCCAAAGATAAGGCATGAAATACCATTGGGGGGAAGAATAGAGGTATGGAAAGGTAGTCAGAAATAGACAATGCAAATTAGCTTTGAACACGTGCCAGTTTTTTTAAAAAATATGTTTTATTGATTTTTTTACAGAGGGGAAGGGAGAGGGATAGAGAACTAGAAACATCGATGAGAGAGAAACATCGATCAGCTATCTCCTGCACACTTCCTACTGGGGATGTGCCCGCAACCAAGGTACATGCCCTTGACCAGAATCAAACCTGGGACCACAGGCCGATGCTCAATCCACTGAGCCAAACTGGGTAGGGCGAACACATGCCTGTTTTAAATTTAAAATTGGCTATAAGCAGGGGCCAGTTATACCCTGAGTAGCTAGAGGAGGATGGAGATAAATATGAAGGGAATTTTTATGTCTTTCTCCCCCAAAAAATCTATAGAACCACAATCTGTGTGCTCTAAGATTAATAGTCTCTGATTTTCCTGGACAGACATTTATCCCTGGTGACCAGGGCTTCCCAATGTTGATCAGCACTGGCACTATTGCGCTTTTCTCCCCTATCTTCAGTTCACATCAAGAGGCCTTTTGTTCTTTAAATTAAAAATAAATGTGCCTTTGTCATTAGCCTCAGTCATACCACAGCTCTGCATTGCTCTGTGACCAAAAATAAGGATTTTAAGAGCAGTGAATGACAAATGGTGGGTTAGATGTTTAAATCACATGGGTTGTGCACACACATGCACATCCATGTATATGTACTCGTATGCGCACCACTCACATCCACAACTGCACCAGAAACCTACCTAAGGTGATAGGGATTGGCCAGTTAAAGCAAATTACCCTAGAAAAACATGCGATGCATACATGACTTAGACATCTTAACTTAAAACACATCTATCTATGTGCCTTTATTTCCCCACCTTTGATGGAGAGGTTGTCTCCGCCCTGCCCCTCACCTCCCCCATCAAATGACGATTTCCAAATGCTTTCCAAAAGCTTTTCCTGAGTAGAGGTCTGATGGTTAGAGGGCCTCCACTGTTTTCATAAACTACACCCTTGAGACATCACCTTTCCTACCAGCTCAGGTTTCTTTAAGTGGGGTGAGTGCATGGGCACCTGTGTGGCCATCTGTGTGCAGAACCAGCCTGGACTCTCAAGATTTTGTTTTAAAGCTTTCTCAGTTCTCCTACCACACCTGAGTTTACCTGGTCTTTCCAAAGGATTCAACTTAGTTTTTATGGCATTAACCTTTCATTTGCTTACATATAATTTCACTAGATTTTACAATTCTGATAACAACTGAGACTTGCATTAAGAGCTTTGGAAGAAAACCCAACTGATGCTTGGAGTGTTGAAAGTCAGGTGTTGCTAACAGATATGTGTAGGCCTCCCAGAGTTACCTACTAGCTTCAGCTTTCAGCGTCTACTGAACATTTGTCACTACATTTTGCAAAGAGCTATGAGGTGGTTTATTTAACTCTGGTTTTCTAATCTCTAAAAAGCTCAGAATAAAGTTTGTGACACATTCCCAGGTATTTACAGGACATGGTGGTTCATATTTTCTTCCTCCTTAATCTCTGACTTTATCTTTTTTTACTTGTTTTTTTCTTTTACACTCACAGATTTTCTTTTCATGTCCCATTAGACTAAGGAGGCTCCAATCTTTTGCTAGAATGGCAATGTGATCGTGCTTAATGGGTGTTCGTTTTTGCTGTGGTAGCCCATGGAATCTCAGGAAAAGTGAGATTTATTTCGTAAAGCTAGCACATGAAGAGTAGTGTACTTAGTTAAAATTATCCTTGAAGATCCCTTGAGAAGGCTCTGTGGCTCAGCCCCACCCATCGTATATCCAGAGGTCTAAAGCCCTTAGTTTTTCCATCAGCTTTGGAATAGATCAAGATTACGTGGAGTGTCAAATGAAGTAGTTTGGCATGTTTTCAGGGGAGTATCTGGCAAAATGCAGGTATGTTTAAAACTAGAGAGGTGTGGGATGGACACAGACAGGCTCATGGGAACTGACATGTATGCCTGTCACCTAAGAAATTTTAAAGCACATTGTGCCTGGTATTATTTATAAATGTATTCCTCCCTAATGGATTAGCTAGGTCTGGTCTTACTGAGAAAATTAAGACAGAAACTCATTATGTTTCCTTTCCACATAAGTAATAGGACATGCCAAGAAACTTTCACAGCAGTAAAATAAGATCAAAATGGAAAACCTTTGCTTGCATTTCCGAGCCAGGAAGAATACACTCTTAATGTTTTTAAGTTGGTGTTTCAAAAATTAATAACTTCGCTATTTCAGGTTTATAAGTTAGTTCTTGGGTGGTCACACTGCTGATGTGAAAATGGACTCATTTTCTCAGGTGTTCTTAAATTGGAGTAATTTCATCAAACCTTAAACTTTTAGAGAAATGTGTGCATTCGGATTATCGGAGCCCATTGCCATGTTCGCTGGAAATCTTTAAAATATGGGCTTCCTAATTTATTAGTAACTCTACACCTCTTAATAACAGGCAGAGTGTTTACATTCCACGTATGTCCTGTTAATAAACTAATCAACTGTTAGTCTTCAAAATAGAACTACACATAATACCGCTAGTAGTGTTTTTCTTGGTAGACTATTAATGCAAGGCTGTTATTTTGTGGGATTTTTCTCCCCCAACCTATACTTTTTTTTTTTTTTTTAATTCAAGATGCCTGAACTGGAGTATTTTTTTTTTTAGTTCGGACAAATTTGGGAATGTAGCATTTGACACTTGAGACTGTGACGCCTGAGGACACCTGATTTAGTTTTAATGAGGCAGCATTGCATATGCTGTAGGTTTCAGAGTGGGCTTGGGTGAGACTGCCTGGTTTTAAATCTTGGCCCTCCCTTTTACTGAACCCAGAAAGTTATTTATGTGATCTGTGCGCCTCAATTTCCTCATCTATAAATGTGCATATTAGTAGCAGTATCTCCCTCATGGAGTTATTAGGAAGATTAAATGAAATCGTATATTTAAAGCACTAAATCAGTCCTCGTGTGTTGTGAGTTCTCAATAGATTCTTATTCATGTCATCCTGGTTGTGTACTGGGGAATGGGATCCACACCAATGGGTGCAGAGTGAATATCAAATGACTGGTTAAAAGGAGTTGTGATGCCTTGCTGCTCTGGTCTTTCACCTCTGCCCATCCTCTCTGTCCATGCAGGTGGCCCCCGCCATTAAGGAGAGGATGATGAAGAAAGGAAGCCTGATGCTGGGCTACCAGCCCCACCGGGGGAAGGTCAACTTCTTCCGCCAGGTGGTGATCAGCCCTCAAGTGAGCCGGGAGGACGTGGACTTCCTCCTGGATGAGATAGACCTGCTGGGCAGAGACATGTAGCTGTGGCTTTTGGTCCCCCAGAGGCACGGGTCTGTCCTGGGGAGGGCTACAGATCCAAGGATGTCTGGGGGCAGACACATAGGCGATTACAGCCCTTCTGGTGAAAAATAGCAAACACACCCATCCTGGCCCAGCAAAACCAAAATGCTAAGCGAATGGTGTTCAGGACTCTAGCTGCCTGGGTACTACTGTTGCTATAAAAGAAGTGAAAAGTGAATTTTCTCAAGGATTGTTGCTGGGACAGAGAATTGTAGAGAGTTTAGTAAATACCATGTAGTGCCTGGAACCGAAGCTTTTGTTGCTCTTTAAACTTAAAGAATGTCGAAGTTAATAGTTTAAAGCTAAGGTTCTCAAAGTGCAGTCCCTAGACTAGCAGCATGAGCATCACCTGAGAACTTGTTTAAAATGCAGATCATTAGCCCCGCCTCCTACCTGCGGAATCACAAAGTCTGGCGCCCAGTGGCACCCAGTCTTCTTTCTGGATTGTAAGGAGTCTTTCTGGGTGATTCTGAGACAAGGTAAGACCGGAGAACCAGTAGTTTACCGAAACCTCATAACGTCTGAATAATTGCTCTGATGTTTTGCCAGCAAAGTAATGTCGAATATTTCAGTGGTCCCTGAGTCTGAGAATATAGCTGCGGCATTGGTAGCACAAATGTTCAGGTGTGTCAGAAGTATACCAGAGCTATTTTTGAAAGAGAAGCTACTTAAGATGTTTACTTTATAAGGATATATCTTTTATGCAGGCTGAATGTTTATTCTTGAAAGTTGAAATTAACCATTATCTATTCTAAATTATTTAGAGAGAAAAATAAAAGACAGTCACTGTGTTGCATGGCCCTTTAAGTCAAAGCAATAATCCTAATTCACTTCTGAAAGTCATCGTATCATTAGTTTGGTATAGACGCTAGATAGATGTGTGTCTAACTATGCACCTCTTTTGGCTTGAGGGCCCCATTTCTTAGCTTGCTCTCTGCTTTAGGAAATAACCAGAAGGAAGTCCACAGTGATACATTCCCTTTCTCAGGCTTTGAAATGTTAGTGTCGATATTTAAATGGTTCATATTGGGCAGAGAATCTGGGAATTAGAAACCTTTCAGTGCAAATACCCCGTCCATTTTCCCTGGGAGTAGGTGATGGCAGTTCTGTCTCTTATCCTGCCCCTAGATATCTCGGAGAATCTTATTGAACTGAGAAATAAGCAAAATTCAGAGGTATGGTTGCAGAGTTCAACTAGGTAAAATTACAAATCTAACTAGAGCGCCGATTTGGAAAGCAAATGATTGAAAAGTTAGACTTAACACATTAATTAACCTTTGGTACTTCATCATTAACTTCGTTAACTTGGGTCGTTTAAAGTTTGAAGAGTAAAAATCAGATGTGTACGTACGTACTCTGCTTTTATTCCATTTGGAGGAGTGTAATTTCTTTATATCTCCGCTGGGCAAAGAATTCCCTCAGTTTCTGGTGGTAGGGGGTTTGTGTTGTGCGCATTCCACTCCTCGTTGCCTTTTGTTTTGCTATCTTTATAAAATGTCCCTGAAATGGATGTTTGCAGTAATCTGGGTTTCAGGAAATAAAAAGCTACGTTAGCACACACTTAGTGTTGTTTTCTTTTCCTGTTATTTCCTTTTTTTACTAAAACTGAACCAACACAGTTTCGAAGTGATTTGGGCTCGGTCGACATTTTAACTAAACAATTGAGTAGGTTGCAAGCTGTTTTTAGTTGTTAACATCTTGTATTAAATGGCAACAGCAGCTGTAGCAAAGTGTGGACTTGCCTCTTATTTAGACCTTTTTCTTCTCCTGGGCGAGGTAGGGAGACTCAGTAGCCACCGCTCAGCCTCAGCTGCGAGTTGTGTGAGAGATGCAAGTTCCTTGATCAATTAAAAAGCAGCTGCTACCAGGTAGTTGGAAATTTCCATTTGGTTCTTTAAATGTCAAGATGTACAGCACAATTAGGTATTGACAATGGCCAAGAATGAATTTTGTATAAAAGGTTAATTGTAATTCACTCATTAAACGTATTGATAGTGGTGCTACCGTGTTCCAAGCAGTTAGTTCAGTGCTGGGATAGGTGTTTGTATGTGTGCAGTGAATGAAATAGAAAAAGTCCCTGTTCTTCTAAAGCTTTTAACGTACTTGGAGCAGACAGTCAATAAGAAAGTATGTAACAGGTCAGGTGGTAGTAAGTATTTTGAAAGTGAGAGCAGGGTGTGCTATTGGAGAAAAGTGGGTTAGGCAGGGTCTCTCTGTAAAGTATCATTTAAGTGGAGACTAAGAAAGTAAAGGAGAGAATCCGGTGGGTATCTGGGGGAAGGGTGTTCCAGGTGGAGGGCATGGTGAGCTACAGGCCCAGGAAGCTGCACTCATGATACTTCTGAAGACAAGCATGGAGGCAAGCATAGCTCGCGCAGAGGGAATCATGGGGTGAATGGTAGATAATGAAGTCGAAGAAATATCTGGGAGTCAGTACACTGGGCCTTGTAGGTGGGGACTTAGAGGGAAACACATTAGAGAATCTGAAGAAGGTATTGAATGATTCAACTTATATTTTATTTATTTTCAATCGAATTTACTGGGGTGGCATTGGCTCACAAAACCATACAGGTTTCAAGTGTACAACTCAACAAAGTATCATCTATACACTGTGTCGTGGCCCATCACTCCAAAGTCTCTTTCCTTCCCCCTCCCCACTCCTTTCCCACTTCCATCTCTCCCCCACCCCCTTTCCGTCTGGCTATCACCACCCTTTGTGTCTATAGGTTATGTGTATATGTTTCTTTGAATCCATTCACCTTCTTTCATCAAGCCCCCCAGCATCCTTCCCCTGTGATACCTATCAGTCTGTTCCATGTTTCTGTGCCTCTGTTTCTATTTTGTTCATTAGATTATTTTGTTCATTAGATTCCACATATAAGTGAGGTCATGTGGCATTTGTCTTTCTCGAACTGGCTTGTTTCACTTAGCATAATAATCTCCAGGTCCACCCATGCCATCACAAAAGGTAAGATTTTCTATTTTGCTTTGTTTGTTTTTAACTGGCTGAGTAGTATTCCATTTGTGTAAGATGAACCACAGCTTTTTTCACCTAGTCATTGGGCACAAGAGCTGTTTCTAGATCTTGGCTATTGTAAATAATGCTGCGCTAATCATAGGAGTGCGTATACTCTTTGGAATTAATGTTTCGAGTTTCTTCGGACGTATTCCCAGAAGTGGGATCTCTGGGTCAAAAGGCAGTTCCTTTTTTAATGTTTTGAGGAAACCCCATACTGTTTTCCACAGTGGCCGCACCAGTCTGCATTCCCACCTTACCTTTTAGAAGGATCACTAGGAATACTGTTTGGAGAGTAGGGGGTATGTTGGCAAGTGTGTACTCAGGGTGACCAGACAGGAGGTGATTGCAGTTGTTTGAACCAAAAATAATGAAAGTTTATACCCTAGCGTTGTAGTGAAGGAAGAGACCTAGTTTCAGGCAGTTAGAGGTAGAGTTGATGGAGGTGACTAATGGAGTGGAGTGTTCAAGGAGAAATAAAGAATTAAGAATAGTTTCATATACTTTTGGCCTGGACAACAGCCTCTTTACTGCATCCAGACAGTGCTTTGAGGCATTGTCCCACCTCCTCATCAAACTGCAACCTGATTAAAACACAAAAGGGATCCCCTCTCTCACTTTCTTGGAAACTTTCATTGACGTTCTGTTTGCTCTTAGGATTGACAACTGCCAACTTTGCAGAAGACCATCAGAAAGCCTGTTGGTCAAGCAAAGCTAACTTAATGGTGTTCAGGACTCTAGCAAAGCTATGTTAAAACTAGAGAGGTGAGGGGTGGTCACACAGAGGCTCGTGGAAACTGACATGTATACCTGTCACCTAAGGAATTTTAAAGCACATTGTGCCTGGTATTATTTATTATACTCCCTATTGAGTATGGGAGAGCATTGTGTTGAAAGAATCTTCTTGGTGTCTCAAAAGGGAGAGGTTGGAGGAAGATATTTACAGGCTTCTGGTCTGTACTCAAGGGGCCTATGGTGGGTCTTTCCAGGCAAACTGATTGGGACACAGTTCATCATGTCCTAGTGGAGAACTGGTGGGCACAGCAAGGTGAGAATCTTGACCCAAGCCCCGATGAATAAGCTGCTGTGTGACAAGCAAGCTGTTTCTGCAGGTGAGGCAGTCTCTTATCCTGATGGGAGAAGAGACAAGTGAAGAGTTTGTCTCGATAAATTGGCTGGCAGGAATTTGCTAAAGCAAACAGGAAAGTTGTTCATTGATTTACAGTCTTAATTGCCTGAGCAAGAATCTCCTGAAACAAATGGTTAAATCACGTTGACATAAGTGATCTCAGTCCTGATAGGTAAGCTCTACAGAGGCAAGTGACTTCCATTTTCAGGATAAAGATCAAATTCTGCACGTGGCTGCCAAGGCCCAGCATCCTTCCAACTCCCGAGTTAACTTTAAGTTGTGCTGCCTCACTCCTGAGAGCCAGAAAAATGAGTCATCTTTCAGATCCCACCCCAGCCCCTTCCTCTTATCCTGCACACCAACACCTTTGGATGCAGTGCTCCCTCTTCCTAAAATGCTATTTCCCCTTCACCTAACTAAATATCTGCTTACATTCATAGTTCAGCTTGATTCGAAGATCCTTGAAGGCGCCTTCTCTATCTGCCCTCTGCCTATCCAGAAGGGACTCTGCAGCAATATAAGCTTTCTGTAATTTTCTTAAAATACACACATCACTCTTTGCAATTACATATCTCTGTGCATTTTTAAAATTAAGATGTATTGTGCATTGAAGACTTAGCACATAATCATCACTCAATAAATAATTGTGAAAATAAGGAAGGTTGGCATACAAGCTGTGATATTGAATGTTTGGGTTAGGAAATGTGCCCCTAAAAAAAAGAGGAATGTTCCTCCTTAAAAAAGAACTTAGATTTGGATTGTCACAGAATAATTTTCTTCTTTGGACCAAGTATGATTTTGATATCTAAATATTTGCTCACAAGAATGTAAAACTAGAGCCATAACCACCGTAAGTTATCACAAGTTGTGGGTTGGTTAACATTTCACTAGCATTACCTGGAATAGACTCACATCTGAAATATCCTGCAATTCTCACTTATATCTGATAACAATGTAGACTAGGGACCATGTGGATGGGGAGTTTAAGACAATTTTTATTCTGCGATTTGAAGGCTTTGAGATTTCCTTGCGTTGGTCATTTCTGCTGGGGAGGTTGTTGGGAGAACTATAGCCAAAATCTGCTTCTGACCACTAGAAGCTGCTGATTGCCAAAAGAGTCCAATAATCACGATGGGCAAATGTGACTTAGGTTCATTCACAACAGATGAGGCCTGAGAAATGTCTCTTGGGACACTGGGGCAACTCCTTGTTGAAATTCAGCGGACAGTGGGCTCTTTGCTTCTCACCAGTTGCTCAGTGTGAACGATGAATGATGTGATTGGCACAGAAGACACGACATGCTCACTTAACTAGATCCTGGGGATTCTAGAGGGTTGGACTCAGTTGCCACATTGTTCCCAAGGGCTGACAATTTAAGGCACCACTCTAATGAGGTGTGGCTATTCTCCGGGTTATGACTTAACTTGAGGCTGCATGGTTCCTCTGGCTCTCTAGCACACTGGTCCCAGCCTCATGAGCGCTGCTCCACGTCATTGTCCCCTTGCCTCCCTTCACCCAGGGAATGTTGGCCAGCCTTGGTGATATGGACACAAGAAGTCTTGTGCTGATTCAAGCTGTCTTCCTGCTTGCTTTGAGTCCTCCATCAGCGTTTGAAATTCAAAAAGGCCTTTCCTTCTTGAACAAACCTACCTAGAAATCATCATGCCACCCCAGGTCATTCCCCATGATCTGGCCTGAATGGGCATGCGAAGGCACATCATGAACAAGGGACTTACTCATGTGTTTATCTCCCAAACCCTATTCAAAACTTCCAGGGTCTGATAGATTTAGAAATCTGGACATTTGGCGGATTTTTAGAAAGCTAGTAAGATGGATATTATGTGAGACCCTAAAGTTCAGTGTAGGTGACATCCCCATTTTTAAACACATTAATATTTCTGCCAAATAACGTAAATATTCACCCTACGTGGGATAAGGAACAACTGTAAGTAGCCTCCCATCAGGTTTAGAAACTAAGTGAATAAGGACATTTATCTAGTATATTTTTTTCAGAGCTCCTTGATTCAAAATAGTGAATAAAGGATATGGACCTGCATTATCTCATCCCAATATAAGCATGGTGTCTGCCATTTTGTTCTTTTTTTGGTATTTTGTCAGTGCTGTTGGCCATGAAAGAAGCTGTTCTCCCATCAGACCTGGGAGATATAGGAAATGGTTGAACACAGATTCAAGAAAACTATCAGATGGAAGTGTGATTCCCTTTATTATACTTGAGGCTGCGCAATGCATACAAATAAGC
>PVJC01007602.1:22458-51090 GCA_004026665.1 Murina feae | reverse complement strand
GCAGCTGAGGAATTGGTAGGGACACACACATGCCCTCTCACACACGTGCAGCTGAGGAATTGCTGGGGTTACACACACGCCCTCTCACACACGTGGAGCTGAGGAATTGCTAGGGTCACACACACGCCCTCTCACACACGTGCAGCTGAGGAATTGCTGGGGTCACACACACGCCCTCTCACACACTTGCAGCTGAGGAATTGCTAGGATCACACACACGCCCTCTCACACACGTGCAGCTGAGGAATTGGTAGGGTCACACACACACGCCCTCTCACACACGTGCAGCTGAGGAATTGGTAGGGACACACACATGCCCTCTCACACACGAGCAGCTGAGGAATTGGTAGGGACACACACATGCCCTCTCACACACGTGCAGCTGAGGAATTGCTGGGGTCACACACACACCCTCTTTGACACGTGTTTGGCGCCTTCCTTCTCGCAGACGCCACCTTTCCCAGCATCCACATCGGCTGCTGTTCCGGGGTCATCACCACAGTGCTCCCTGTCTGAATTGGGCCTGTGATGTCCCAAATGCCCGAGGTTCACTGTGTCTGCTGATGAGCGAGCAGAGTTAGAAGAAAGACGTTTGGGTTTTTATGAAACACACGCATCACCCTGAAAACGAGCAGTTTGTGACGAGGCTGGAAGGAGGGGTTGTGGCTCCGCTCAGCACACAACAGCTGCCTGCTCTGGGGACACACAGGAGGTCGGTCCGGAGCGGTGTCCCGCCGTGGCTCCGGCCAGCCCCAGTGATCCCTGCCCGGTGCCGGAGGGCACCTCCAGCTGCACTTTGGCTGTGGAGGTGGGCGTGGTGACCCCTGAACTTTGGGGGAGGCTGTGTGCAGGGGCCAGGACAGGCCTGTGAGCAGGATGCTGTGGGGCTTCTGGGGGCAGCTGTTATCCAAGAAAAATTTCCTCCTCCTGGGTGGTGACGCCCATTCTGGCCCATCGTCTCTGTCCCCAGGAGTGAGTGACAGGCAGTGTCTTCCCTGTGCAGTGCCCTCCCCCAGGGTTTGGCAGGGAGCATGCCTATGATGCCTGGCCTTCCCCGTGCTCCTCTCCTGCTATGAATAACTAGTGAGAGACAGCGGGATCACGGCTGCTAGTTTTCAGTTGGGGTCAATATATACACACGCTCCCACAAGCAGGCTCTCCCAGGGAGCTGGCCGCCTCTGCCCTGCATGCCTAGGAGTCTGTGGCCTTCGCATAAGTGTCTTGCCTGATGAGGGAGAAAGTCCCCCACCTAGATGGGTCCCGGGGACGAGCCTGATTATCTATTTACTAGGGACCCGGTGCACGAAATTGGTGTACTGGAGAAGGTTCCTCAGCCCAGCTTGCCCCCTCTCACATATTGGGAGCCCTCAGGGGATGTCCTACTGACGGCTTAGGCCCACTTCCTGATCCCCTTAGGGAGTGGGCCTAAGCCACAGTCTGGCCTCCCTTTGTGGGAGGTGACCAGGCTAATCAGGGGAAGCCACCAGCCCCATCACCTCACTGCTGCAGCCACTGCCAGTCACCACAGCCACCAAGGTGTTTTCATCAACACGGACTCCAGTCCCTTCACCATGAAGAAATGACAACTTTCTTCAGGCATTTTCAAGGTGTGTCTTTCATAGGATATGACATTTCTTTCTTTTTTTTATCCTCACCTGAGGATATGTTTCCATTGATTTTTAGAGAATGTGGAAGAGAAGGGAAAGACAAAGAGAAACATCAAAGTGAGAGGAAGACTTTGATTGGTTGCCTCCTGCACGAGCCCTGATCTGGGCCCCGGCCAGGGAGGAACCTGCAACCTAGGTACATGCCCTTAGTCAGAATTGATCCTAGACCCTGCAGTCAGCAGGCTGAGCATTATGCACTGAGCCAAACCGGCTAAGGCAGGATATAACATTTCTTAGTCCTCCAGCAGTGGACCTTCATTTTTTTTTCCTCCAGGAGTGTGGTGGAAAAACCCTAGATTGCCTTTTTGGATTCTTATTATCCAAGTTACTAAGAATATTACCAGTGGCATACAGGGAGCTTAACCAATAAGCAGTAAGAAAAGGCATTTCCTCTGTAGTTCACTTAGATCACTGGCTCCACCCCTGCCCCTCCAATCCCAGCTCCACCCCTGCCCAGGCCTGTAACCTCTGGCCAAGGATGCAAGGCCTGGGCAGGGGACCCCCAAGCCCCTCTGATTGCTGGCTTTACAGAGCCCAGGCCTCTGTGATCACTGGCTCTGATTCTGCCCCTGCCATCGCTGGCTCTGCCCTTGCCCCACTGGCAGCCTCTGGCCAAGGCTGCAGGCCTGGGCAGGGGACCCCCAGCCCCCTGCTTTGCCGGCTCCACCAGTGCCCAGACCCCTGCGATCGCAGGCTCTGACCCTGCTCCTCTGACCACTGGCTCTGTGGAGCCCAGGCCCCTGCGATCTTGGGCCTTGCCCTGCCCAGGCCTGAGGCCTCTGGTGAAGGCCTCTGGCCTGGGAAGGGGACCCCTAACCCCCTGATTGCTTGTCCTGCCCCTCGGGCCCCCTGCCTCCCCCGCCACCTGCCTGGCTAACAGCTCTGACCACTTCAGTGGCAGGGGTGAGCCAGACTGGGCGCCGCTATATTGTGGCCATGGGGGCACAGCCATCTTTGTCATGGAGTGATGCCTAATTTGCATATTACTCTTTTATTAGATAGGAGATTGTATTTTTCCATGACAGCTGACGTTCTGTATTCTATTAGTTTCGGGTGCATGACATAGTGATTACACACAGGGGAAGTGGACCCACCTGCTGAGGGACTGGTTGTGGGGTCGGGAGAGTCGGGTCACAGGTGAGCTCTGGGCTTGGAGCCTGTGAGCTCAGATGAACGTTGAACCATGCATCCTGGGTCCTGCTCTGAGCCTGTGGAGGGTGAGGTGGCTAGAAGCCACCAGGAGGTGCTGTGAGGTGGGCAGGGATCCATGGGCACAGCCTGGGGACCAGAGAAGCCTCTGAGAGCCATGGCCATCGGTGGGGGTGGGAGCCGCTGTGCCTGTAAGAAGAGGAAGGTTTAGGGTGCGGGCTGGATGGGCACTGGTGGGTGGAGATTGGGAGGAGGAGGCTGTGGGTGCAAAAGGAGGAGGAAGTGAGAGGGTGCCCTGCCATGGACACCAGGCAGGTGCTCCAGAAAGGAGGTGAGGCCAAGGGGAAGGAAGACAGGTGTTCGTTGGGTTTAGGGTGTGGCCGAATGTTGCTGCGCTGGAGGGACATGGCTAGGAACCAGACTGGAGCGAGGAGCTGGATGGAGCGAGAAGGGGACCCCCTCAGGGAATTTGCGTGAAGGGGGCACCAGACAGGGTCATGCCAGGAGGAGAGTGTGGGTGCAACGTCCTCACCTTCCAGTTGCCCCATGGCCCGGTCTGAGGTGGCATCCACGTAGGACATGGACATGGCCATGGCAGCTGGGGGTTCAGGGTTTCTATGCAGGAGGCAGGACTAGCTAGGCTGATGCTAAGAGTGCCAGGTGGATGAGGTGGGGAAAGGCCCCCTGGCGAGGGCACTGCAGCACATGGAAGACCTTGGTAATGTGAGGGTCCAAGTTCTCCGCCATCCCTTCCCCTCCACACCCACTGGGGAGGCGCTCGAGGCCGAATGGATGCATCAGGGGCGGGTGGGATATGCCCAGAGGATCCATGCGGGTGGGTGCAGGCGTGGCGAAGGCCATGCAGTGGGAACGACAAGCCATTGGAGGACACGGTTAGGTAGGTAGGTGAGAACGCTCAAGGACGGATCCGAGGTTTGGCCAGTCTGACTTGTTCCTCTCCCCCCCTCCCCTTTCTCTTTTGCAGTCAACTTTGACCATTTTCAGATTCTGCGGGCCATTGGCAAAGGGAGTTTTGGAAAGGTAAGAGCGATGCTTCATACAGAATCCCGTCTGCAGAACGCCCCGGTCCCTCGCACACACTGGGCTCGTGCTTGTCCGCCTGGCTTTCTGTGGGTCGCTGGGCCTTGCTGGGTGGAGAGATGCGGACTTGCCACCTTCGAAGCGTGAAGGGAAGTCGGGAGGTTTCCTTTGGACCCGCTGTCATTTCATCCTGAAAAGTAACTTCCCCGCGGTGGCCTGGTGTAGGTGAATCACAGTGGTAATTATTTCAGGATCCCTGATGCCGCTGCTGCCTCTGGGTCTAAATGAGGAGAGAGGAAAAAACCCCGCAGACGGGGAGATGGCCCACATCAGCTCCTTCCTGCGCTCAGGCATCTTATTTTGTTTTTTTATTTTTTAATCCTCACTCAAGGATATTTTTCCACTGATTTTTAGGGAGCGTGGAAGAGAGAGGGAGGGACAGAGAGAGACATTGATGTGAGAGAGAGACACATTGCTTGGTTGCCTCTTGCACATGCGCAGACCAGGGAGGGCCCGGGCCTGGGAGGAGCCTGCAACCGAGGTACATGCTGTTGACAGGAATCGAACCCAGGACCCTTTGGTCCGCAGGCCGTCGCTCTGTCTGCTGAGCCGGACTGGCCAGGGCCACGCAGGCATGTTATTAAAAAAATTATTTAGAAAGAATACTTCGCATGGGCTCTGCCCTCCCGATGACATGGCCAGCGTGCGGTGTGCTGTGCTGACGGGTGTGAGCAGGACTCTGAGGCTGCTTGTCCTGTGGACTGACCCTCCTGCCCCCTCGGTAGTGACTTCCCATGTCTCCCTCCCTCGCTCAGGCCCTGCCGGCTGCAGTTCCCCTCTGTGTCCGTGAGTCTGACTGTGCTGCACACCTCGCTGACGTGTAATCCCGCCGTGTTTGTCTTTCTGAGACCGGCTCGTCTCACTTAGGGTGACGTCCTCGAGATGCACCCATGTTGTAGCATCCTGCAGACTTGCTTGCTTGCTTTTTTAAAAAATGTTTTTTATTGACTTTAGAGAGAGGAAGGGAGAGGGATAGAAACATCAGAGATGAGAGAGAATCATCGATCGGCCGCCTCCTGCGCGCCCCACGCCCAGGATCGAGCCCGCAACCCGGGCCTGTGCCCTGACTGGGAGGGGAATTGAACCGTGACCTCCTGGTTCATAGATCGACGCCCAATCCCTGAGCCGCGCCGGCCGGATTTCCTTTCTTTCTTAAAGCTTTGTTGTGCCTGCCGACCACATTTATTCATTTATCTGAAGCAGATTCTCCATCCGAATCTCCACCTCCTCCCACCCTGTGGGCTGGCTCTGGGTTAGACGGGAGTTCCAGGGCGGTCTGGGTTCACCAGGAGCATCGCATCTTTGCACCATGCCCTCCAGCAAGCAAGGGCTTCCCCGGGGCGGTCACCACCCCTGGGAGGTCGGTCGGCAAGGGCTTCGGAGCGTGCAGGGCACGAAAAAGGGACATGCCCATGTTTTCCGCATCGGGCTGTTGGGGTCAGTAAGTAAATGAGATCATATAGTGGCGCTCCCAGCGCGGAACCAAACCCCGGCTCAGGTGGCACAGAGTCCCTCCGAGGCGGCAGGGCGGGGGAAGAGGAGACGTGAACTACGCGTGCTTTTTGGAAGGAGGTAGGAGTTGTAGCCCGTGTGGTTCTTGCACGGAGGGGCCTTGGTTTGGACAGAAGCCTGGCACTGGCCGGGCCGGGCTGTGGTGTCCCTTTAAGTTCCCAGAGCATCTCGCCGCGTGTGCCGCGTCACTGTTGATAAACGGTGGGGCAAGGCTCGGCAAGGCTCGTGGTCTTGCGTGGCTCTTGTCCTTTTGGAAAACCACGCGGCTCTGGGTTTAGCAGGAGCCTGGGCGTAGGGCTCTCTCTGATTCCGTGTCTTGTCCTGCGGATGGCGGTTTGTGTAGGACTGATATAAAGCTAGCGGCTGTTAGGGCCACCCAAGGAGGAGCGCATGAGGCCCACGTGGTGAGGGGTTATGAATTCATCAGGTCAGCTGGATACCCAGTGGGCTGAGTCCCCCAACGGCACCAGCCCCCCAAGACGGAGCCAGCGGCTGTTAAAGGACTCCAGGCAGGCCTTTTCTGGGCGGAGAGTTCTCTGTGCGGGTCTGGGTCCCAGGAAACTCCGGAGGGGAGAGAAAAGGGCCTCAGCAAGTGGGATGTGGTCTCAGCAAGTGGAGGGCCCATGGTGAAGTGGCCTGAAGGTCGGTTCCCAGGGGAGGGGGTTTCGATTCAATTATTCAATCAGACCCCACACCGACTTAGGTGGGTTTCTTCATCCCTTCCCTCCATCCATCTGTTCCCTTTCCCATCCCTTCATCCATTCATCCACTCCCCCGCTCCCTCCGCCACACAGAGGACCATGTTGCCCTGCGTCCTGCTCCAGGCTCTGGGATTATAACAGTGAACCAGACGAGGTGTCTGACTCTGCAGCTCTCACAGACACAGGCAGGAGGCGGAGGGACAGACAGGTAAAGTCCAGTCTGGGAAAGGCGGGCGGAGAACAGCCCGGGAGGTGTGGGTGCACAGGGGTAAGTTTGGAGGATGCCAAAAGCAGACCTCATAGAGCGCCCTTTTTGTGGAGGGCAGGTTGCCTCCATGCCGATGGAATATTTTCTAACACTTCAGCATGATAATTTGCCAACATCCAGCAACATTGAAAGGGTTTTATAGTCAACACCCATATCTACCCTCTACATTCTGCAGTGACATTGTCCCAGATGTAATACCTGTTCATCCATCAATCCACCTGACCTTTTATGCATTTTATAGTAAACTAGAGGCCCGGTGCACAAAAATTTGTGCACTTGGGCGGGGGAGGGGATGTCCCCTCAGCCCAGCCTGTGCCCCCTCGCAATCTGGGACCCCTTGGGAGATGTCCACCTGCTGGCTTAGGCCCACTCCCCAGGGGATCGGGCCTAAGCTGGCAGTCAGACATCACTTTGGCAGCCGGGAGCCCTCAGGGGATGTCCACTTGCCAGCGGGGAGCAGGCCTAAGCTGCATTTGGACATCCTTAGTGCTGCTGAGGAGGCAAGAGAGGCTCCCGCCACCACTGCTGTACTGGCAGCCTTCTGACTGGCTTATGGCTGAGCAGAGCTCCCCCTGTGGGAGTGCAATGACCACCAGGGGGCAGCTCCTGCATTGAGCGTCTGCCCCCTGGTGGTCAGTGTGTGTCATAGTGACCAGTCATTCCCAGTGGTTCTGCTGTTAGGGTCAATTTGCATATTACCCTTTTATTATAAAGGATTGGCAAATATCTGCACACTTAGCCCAATTATTTCAGCAAGGAGATTTGTCTGTAGTTTTTCTTTTTTTTTTTTTTAGGAAAAAAAATTGAAAAATTTTAATATGGATTCTACATATTCTTTGTTTTGTTTTGTTTAATTTTTTATTAATTACATACAGTTTTACAAAGATTAGTACATATATCTCTTTTTCCCCCTGCCCTTCCCCCTGCCTCCCCTACCCCCCAGTGTTTTGTGTCCATTGGCTATGCTTAAATGCATGCACAAAAGTCCCTTGGCTTATCTGTTACCCCCCCCCCCAACATCCCTGTCCTTGTTGCTGTAATTTGACAGTGTGTTGATGCTGCTCTGCCTCTGTATCTATTTTTGTTCACCAGTTTATAATGGTTATTATTATCCATAGATGAGTGAGGACATGTGGTATTTTTCTTTCATTGATTGGCTTATTTCGCTTAGGATTATGTTCTCCAGTTCCATCCATGCTGCTGCAAATGATAAGAACTCCTTCCTGTTTACAGTGGCATAGTATTCCGTTGTGTAGATGTACCACAGTTTTCTAATCCATTCATCTGCTGATGGGCACTTAGGCTGTTTCCAAATCTTAGCTATGGTAAATTGTGCTGCTATGAACATAGGGATGCATTATGTCCTTTCTGATTGGTGTTTCTGGTTTCTTTGTAGTTTTTCTTTTGCTGTCAATGCAAACGCAGTGAAATGCAGGAATCTTAGGTTTCCATGTGTTGCCTTTTGAGAACTGCAGACACCTGTGTAACACGAGTATATTCTAGGGTATAGAATATTACCTTCAGCCAAAAGTCTCCTGTTGACCCTTTCCAGGCAGAGCTCACCGGTCCCCCCGCCCCTTCCTCCTCGACAGATTCGATGCGCCTGTTCTAGAACGTTATGTAAATGGGACCCTATAGCCAGTGCTCCTTGTCTAAGGAAGGCTTCTGGGTGATTTGCATTTTGCATAATGTTGGCGCAGCGTGATGCTTTTTGAGATTCACCCATCTTGCGGTGCATCAGCACTTTTTTCTTTTTGCTGATGAATGTAAACATATCACGGTTTGTTCATCTGTTTTCATCGTAACGGACTCCAGGGCTGTTTCTAGGTCTGGCTGTTTGCGGAGCGTTGCTTGGAAAACTCGCGGGCTCTCCGTGAGCACGATTCCGTTCCTCTGGCATTGCTGTCTGGGACTGTCATTGCTTGCGATGGAGCAGGCGTTGGTTCAGTTTTGTGCGAAACTGCCAAAAGGCTTCCCAACATGGCTGCGCTGTTTTCTGCTCCTCCTAAGGGCTCCGTTTGCTGCACATCCGTGCCAGTACATGGTGCTACCAGTCTTTTCCACGTTCGGTATTCTGAGTGTTTCGTTGTATTTCCATGTGGTTTTCATTAGCATTTCCCTGATGAGTAATGGGGATGGACTTTTTATTAAAAAATGTATTTTTATTGATCTCAGAGAGGAAGGGCGAGGGAGAGAGAGATAGAAACACCAATGAGGAGAGAGAATCACTGATCGGCTGCCTCCTGCACGCCCCCCCACTGGGGATCGAGCCCGCAACCCAGGCATGTGCCCTTGACTGGAACCAAACCTGGGACCCTTCCGTCTACAGGCCGATGCTCTATCCACTGAGCCAAACCCACCAGGGTAGGGATGAACTTTTTTTTCATGTGCTTAATAACCAGTCATACATGTTTATTTGTGAAGTTTTTATTCATAACTTTTTGCCATTAAAAATTGGGTTGATTTATAATTACTTTTTTATTTTAACGATATATTTTTATTGATTTCGGAGAAGAAGGGAGAGGGAGAGAGGTAGAAACATTAATGATGAGAGAGAATCATGGATTGGCTGCCTCCTGCGCGCCCCACACTGGGACTTCAGTCCTCAACTCGTGCATGTGCCCTGACCGGGAATCGAACCCCGACCTCCTGGTTCATAGGTCGATGCTCAATCACTGAGCCACGCTGGCTGGGCTGGTTTATAATTTTTGAGTGTGGGCTGTATTTCTGGATACCGGTCCTTTGTCAGATACGAGACGATTCTCGACGAAGCGGTGGTTCTCCTGTTCATTTTCTTAGTGTATGTTCCGTGCACAGATGTTTTCCATTTGGATGAGGTCTAGTTTATTGGGCTTCTCCTTCCAGGCCATTGCTTTGTGTGTCTTGTAGAAGAAAACGAGGCTCGAGAAAACATACCCAAGTCACCACACGCTTTTCCTGTGTTCACTGTATGAAAGCTGCATGGACCCGCTGACAGGATTAGCTCTGTCGTCCACTCTCCATTGCATTTTCTATGTGACGTGAAGTAAGGGTTGAGGTTCATGTGTTTGGGATCTGGACACCCATTTCTTGAGAAAATGTCCTTTGCTCCGTGGATCGCTCTGGTGTCCATGTGAAAAGTCAGATGCCGCCTTGTAGAGTGAGCGGTCTCCTGGATCCTGTTCTGCTGACCTTACCTCCTATCCGGGTACCAGACAGTCTGGATGGCTGTAGGTTCATAGTACGTCTTGAAATCAAGTCGCGCGGCACTGGCCGGTGGGCCCTGGAAAGGTTCGGGGGGGGGGGTCCCCTGGAGGGACGTGTAGGGGAGCAGCCAGTTCTCTTGGCTCTGCCTCGCCAGCCTTCACAGCACACGTGGCTGAGCAGCGTCTGCCTCTGCCATCAGACTGCCAGACTCCCGAGGGGTTGAGACTGGTCCTTACGTCTGCTCATCCCATTGACACCTGGCTCCGTGCTCAGCCCGTGGTAAAGACTGGATAAATGCTGCCTAGTGCAATGAGGAGGGAGGGAGAGGACACAGCCCTGTCTACATAGCAGCCACTGATGGCATCAAGCACGGAATACATCGCATGCTTGCTGCTTCAGATAAACGCATCTCAGAGTGCCAGCCCGAGAGGCCCTGCGTCTGGCTGATGCCTGCTTCTCAGCCACCCCTTGCCCCCTGTCTTCCCGCTCAGGCCTCTCCAATACGCGGGACCGATTGCTGACTCAGGGCCTTTGCACGTGCTGCACCCCCTCCAGCCCTCCTAGTCCACCCCCGGCACTCTCTCCTGACCCCTCTGATGCTGGGCCAGCGGAGAGAGTCCAGGGCAAAGTGCGCTGTGAGTGAGCTTGGGGGAACCGGGCCACACACCCTTCCAGGAAGGGAGGAGGAGACCCTGGGGAGAGCGTTCCAAGACGTTTCCTTCGAAGCTGCCCTTTTTGGATTAGCAGCGGATCCTCCACTTCAAGAGCCGGAGGGTGGAAGCCTAATAGACAGCGAGTTAATTAAAATTCATGGAATCACCGGAGGCAGCGTGCGGGCGCAGTAGCAGGAAGTGGCGCGGAGTAATAGGATAATAGTCCTTTACGCCCCTCAGGGAGGCCCCGTGCAGCCGGGCAGGGGTTGCGTGCTTGGTAATGCCGGTTCTCGCCGCCTGGCTGGGCGTGGTGATCATTTCCGAACATAAGCATGTTATTAGTCGTCTCGTTCCACATTCCAGACTTCCACATCTGCATGTCAGTTTACGGGGTGAAAGAAATAGTTGATTAACAGCAGACGAACCAATTTAGGGCCCAGACTGCAGCAAATGCTCAGCGGAATAAAGCGGGGATTCGATCTTACATCTGCGTTTATCAGTTTGAATGTTCAGAAACGTTTTTTTTAAATATATTTTTTATTGATTTCAGAGAAGAAGCGAGAGGGAGAGAGGGATAGAAGCATCAGTGATGAGAGGGAATCATTGACTGGCTGCCTCCTGCACGCCCCCGACAGGATGGAGCCCGCAACCCAGGCCTGTGCCCTGACCAGCAAGGGAACCGTGACCCCCTGGTTCACAGGTCGATGCTCAACCACTGAGCCATACCGGCTGGGCATGAATGTTGAGAAACATTTGATTTGGGTATCCCCCTCCCCCTTAGAAATAGTCCTTTGGAATCGTTTTGATCTAAGTTGCTGGCCTTCGTGGTAATGGTGAGCACTCAGGAAATGCACAGCAGGGTTTTGAGGTGGACAGGGCACGTTTATGGCCGCAGCTCAGCACTGTCCTAGGCGGTTGTGTGTGACCAACAGCTGGACAAGGCGTATGAGGCTACAGAGCTAACAGTTCCACAGGGGGACAGGCGGACATGCAATCAGTGAGCACACACGACCGTTGCTCTGTGGAGAGTAGAGTGCAGTGGCCTGGGCGGGTAGGGCTGCTTTCTTTGATCATGTGAAGATCTGGGGGGAAGAACACCATAGACGAACGGGACAGCAGATGCAAAGGCCCTGAGGCAGGGGCAGTGGAAGCGTGTGCGATCCCTGTCTGCTAGGCAGGGACTCAGAATACACGGCTGCTTTTCGGGATAGCCACGAGCTGATCAGCCTGCAGCATGCCGGTCAGAGAGCCTCCGCTGGAGTCTGACACAGCTGAGTCAAACGCCGGCTCAGGCCGGGGACTCTGGCAAGTGGCCTCGCTTCTCGGAGCCTGAAAAGCGAGCTGTTACTTTACGCAGGAACCGCTTTTAGAGTTCTGAAACACGACGCTTACTCTGGGAGCCTTGACTGTTCGCGCAGACGTCTTTCCCAAAGGGTGGGGTCCGTTTCCTTGTAATGAGATCCTTGTTCATTTGCTACTAATTAGGCTGTGTTGGCTGGAGGCGCCCTTTGGAGGAATTTGCTGGCTCCGGGTTCGCTTTATTAAGAGCTAAATATCACCGGGAGGGCAGGCTCCCTCCCGAATGGCTTGCAAGCCTCGGCCAGAGCGGCTGGCCCCTCGCTGACCAGTTTGACAGCCTTCGTGGCTCAAGTGCGTTTGCTGTCATTTTCCCATGACGAGTCCCACCCCTTCCGCTGGGTGAGCCTTCCCAGGCCTTCCCACTGCACGGAGCATCCCACCTCACTGCCCCCCAAAGGCACATCCATCCCCGAGGGCGGCAGGAGCACCAGGCTGGTCCTGGCCCCTGGTCCCAGACTTCCTTGGTGTTTGCTGACACCGTGCGTTCCCCTATGACTCCAGAGGGGATCAACGGGTGTGTGAGCAGTGGCCTTCGTTTATTTATAAAACACACGCTCGCCTCTCTTCCACCTGCCATCAGGAAGAGCTCCCTTCCGCCTCGAATCTCAGGTGTTCCGTGCTGTTCGTTTAGTCTTTATTTACTAGAGGCTCAGTGCATGAAATTCGTACATGGCGGGGGTGGGGGAGGGGTTGTCCCTCAACCGGACCTGTACCCTCTCCAATCTGGGACCCCTTGGGGGACGTCTGACTGCCAGTGTAGGCCTGATTCCTGCAGGCCCGGTCGCCCCCAACTGCCCTCCCCTGCTGGCCTGTTTGCCTCCAACTGTCTTCCCCTGCCGGCCATCTTGTGGCAGCCATCTTGTGATGACGTGAGGGCATAGCGCAAGGGCGTGAGGACCATCTAGGCTTTTATTAGTATAGATTCATTCACAATTGTATCCCCAGGGCCCCCTTTTAAAACCCTTAAGAAACTCCCCAATGCCCTCAGGAAACTGCATGAGTTTGCTAACGCCGCCGCGAGGAACCCCGCAGACTGGGCGTAACCAGCAGGAGTTACCTATCATCTCAGTTCCAGAGGCCGAGGTCGGCCGTCCGCGTCCTTGGAGCCTCTCTCCTGGGTGTGCAGACGGCCGGCCGTCTTATCCCTGTGTCTTCACATCATCTTCTCTCTACGAGTGCCCACCTCCACATTTCCCCCTTTTTATACGGACTCCAGTCCTGTGGGGTCAGGGCCCCCCTTCATGACCCCGTTCTAACTTCATTATCGATTTGAAGCCCCTTTACTTCGAATGCAGTCACGTTCTAAGGCTTCAGCTCACGGGTTGTGGGGAATGCAGTTCAGCCCACAACACCAGCCTTTTAAATTGTCATTTACGGCCAACTGTCACCTGCCCTCCCTCACCTTGTCTCCTCTCCGGGATGTTGCTGTGCCACCTCGGGCCAACACCAGGGAGCCCGGCCCAGCGCGGGCTGGAACTCAGAGAGACGAAGGGTCAGTGTGGCTCGGAAAGGAGCTGGGCACTCCTTCAGCGAGGGTCCTCTGACCTGACCGTCCATCCCCCCCCCCACCCCCGGCTACCCCCAGGAAAGGAGTCTCTCAGCAGTCAGGCCTGGGTGGGGTTGGCACGCGGCCCTGCTGTTTAGCAGCTTGTTGACCTCTGGCGAGAGCCTTGGTCCGCTGGGGGCTGCGCCTCCTCGTCCAGGGGAGATACTGGCTTTACTCACAAGGACCTCGTGGGGACTGAGTGGTGGGGGATACTTTGCTCAGCGTCTGGCCTGCAGCAGGGGCTGCTGGTACTGCCACTGCCACATCTTTGCTCCCCAGCGGCGTGAGCCTGAGGTTGGGTGTTGCCAGGAGCAGGCTCGGGGCCAGGATTGGGCGCAGGGCACCGGAGCGGAGGGAGAGAAGGTGGCTGTGGTGCCCGGTGAGTCAGGGAGGGGCAGGCAGGACGGCTGCCAGCAAGGGCGCCATCGGGCCAGTGACTGTGGGCAAACTCTGTCTCTGGGAACCTGGGCTGATCCGGCCCATGGGAAGTGGCCTGGGGTGTAGGTGCCCCGCTCCCAGCTGGGGTCAGGGGTCACTCCTTCGGCCTTAACCCTCCGGCATTGCTGGCAGAGGGCCCTCAGCAAAGGAAGCAGGCGCTGGGGGGTGGAAGGGGTGCCTGGGTGGGGAGGTCCGGGGTGCCTCAGAGTGCCGGCAGGTGCCTCTGTCTGTGGGCTGGGTGAGCTCCTGCCGGCAGGGCTGCCTCTCCCGTCCCGGCATCACTGGCCGCTCTTCCCGCACTCACCCTGGCTGAGCCTGAGCTTAACTGTCCCATTAGCGGGTGAACCCCGCACAACCCCCCACTTTGCAGCTACCGCTCCGCCAGCAGCTCAGACTGACTTGAACCCCGAGCCCCAGGGCAGACCTGCAGGAGGGCTGCTGGTGTTCCCGGCCTGACTGTCCTCTCTGGCGTCGCCAGGTGTGCATCGTGCAGAAGCGGGACACCAAGCAGATGTACGCCATGAAGTACATGAACAAGCAGAAGTGCGTGGAGCGCGGCGAGGTGCGCAACGTGTTCCGGGAGCTGCAGATCATGCAGGGCCTGGAGCACCCCTTCCTGGTCAACCTGTGGTGAGTGCTGCGCCCCCAAACCCCTTCCTAGTCAGCCTGTGGTGAGTGCCCTGCGCCCCCAAACCCCTGATGGAGCTGGATGCCACAGGCTCTGCCCGCTGCGTCTTGTCTGTAAAGAGAAAGGAGTGAGCTTTCTGGTCCCAAGGCCTTGCAGAGTGCATTTCCCAATGAGCACTTTGTGAACTACATTCCCCATGAAGTCCGCCAGCGTGCACTCACTTTAAATGTTAATCCCGTTTTCTTACCTGACGCATCCGAGGCGAGAATACATCTAGAGGTCTTTGTCTGAGGACACATGAATGCGATAAGAGTGTCAAAACCAGTCTCCTGGGGACTTGAACTCTTCAAAGCTGGTGAGAAGGACTTGGGATGGCTGCCCTGGGTGGACACCCTGAGTTCCAAATTCCGAGTCCAGCCCACAGGCCAGCCAGGACCCATGTTCTGGCACCTTCTTTCCATCCCACCCCTAGTCATGACCTCTTCTTTAAATTTGCTTCCAAGAAATGCCGCCCTGCCTCAGTGCCTGTGCAGGTGACACCTCCTCTTTCTGACACTCCCCCTCCCCTGGCTCCCCGGCTTCCTCTAACCCAGGCCTGGATGTGCCTTCTGTCCAGCTCACAAGGGCCTCGGGCCAGGAGCCTTCAAAAGCAAAGGCTGAGCCTGGCTGACAGGGTCCCAGCACGCTGGTGGCACTGACCCTGTCCCTGAGCTGGGCTTCTGCTGGCTGCCTCCCCCACCCTCCACCCCCTCCCTGGGCGGGAGGGGAGCGCAGTGAGGAATTGGCTGACGGCTCTGTGATAATGCGATGCCAGTTCTGTATCTGGCTGCGAGGAGGTGATTCATGGCAGCCCCGGAAAGCCTGACACAGCCTTCTCCGTCGATTTCGCTGACTTGCTCTGTAGCTGGCACAGGCGAGGCTGGACATGGCTTGTCTTGTGATAACTTTTTTGTCTCTAAAGAATGAGTGATGGGTGCTGCCAAGCCTGTGACGGCCCAAGTTGAGTTCTCAGAGCAATTTTTCACACGTCCTGAAGCAGAGCCATTTTGTACTCTTGGGCTTATGACAACCAGGACGAAGGAAAAAAGGAAGGAAACAGTCTGACCCCATGCTGGGGTGCGAAGGGGTCAGTGGGAGCCCTGGAGAGGAGGGGAGGGGGATGGGGCATTTCAGCAATTGGCTAGGGGTCTGATCTCCACGCTTCTAATCCCAGCTCTGCCCCCTGCAGGCCGAGAGGCTGCTATGCGCCGTTTGGTGTCCCCTCCCCATTCTATGTTGAAGCCCTAACCCAATGTGACAGCGTCTGGGGACAGAGTCTCCAGGTAGTCAGTAAGATTGACCGAAGGATAACTCCATCACATGGATGCTGTAAGGACCCCACGAGGCAACCCACAGCAAGTGCCCGCATGGTCCTGGACTCCCGGGCGTGAGGTGAACGCGGCACCAGGGACCTCCATGGGGTTGCTGTCGTGAGCACGTGTCCTTCAGGCCGGCCTCTGGCTGGATGACTTGCTGACTCACCCTCTCTTAGCAGGGCCATGAGCACCGCTGACTCTGCAAGATGAGGCCTGAGGTTTTAGTACCAGTTTTTATCCTGGTTAAATGGCAGTGGGTAGGTAGTTCACGTGTGTTTTTTAGACTGTGTTTTCAGAATCCAGTTCTACTTCCTGATTGGTTAAATTTACTAGGCTAGCTGTTAAAATATTTTGTTTAAAATTGGGCATGTGGCCTGCCTGGCTGGTGTGGCTCAGTGGTTGAGTGTCAACCTATGAACCAGGAGGTCATGGTTCCATTCCCAGTCAGGGCACAGACCTGGGTTTCAGGCTCCATCCCCAGTGGGGATGTGCAGGAGACAGCCGATCAATGATTCTCTCTCATCATTGATGTTTCTATCTCTTCCTGCCTCTCTAAAATCAATTTAAAAAATACATTTTTTAAAAATTGGGCCTGTGCCTGCCTTGCTGAAGCGACAATGGGAAAGAATGCCAAGCAGGACTGGGTGAGAGCAGATGTCTGGAATCAGATTACACAGTTTCATCACCAGCATATCTTTTTTTTAAATTTTGTTTTATTGCTTAAAGTATTACAAAGAGTGTTAAATAAGTCTCCATTTTTCCCTTGACCTTCCCCCCTCCTCCCCTACCCCTCAGTGTTTTGTGTCCATTGATTATGCTCATATGCATGCAGACAAGTCCTTCAGTTGATCTCTTAACTCCCCCCCAACCCTCCCGAGCCTTCCAGCTGTAGTTTGACAGTCTGTTCAATGCTGTTCTGCCTCTGTATCTGTTTATGTTCATTAGTTTATAATGGTCTTTATTATCCATAAATAAGTGAGCTCATGTGGTATTTTTCTTTCAGTGACTGGCTTATTTCACTTAGCATAATGCTCTCCAGTTCCATCCATCACCAGCATATTTTTCTAGAACCTTCCCTGAGTAGCGATGGACTGTACTATGTCAAGACACAGTACTATGTGCCACTCCAGGCCAAGGCAGAACCACTTAAATTAGTGGCTAATATTTTTTAAGGCATCGAGACCTTCGCCTAAAGTAAAACTACATGAGGTGTTTAAAGGGGCGTCTGGGCTGGGCTGCTGAGGGCAGGAAGACAGAGACCAACAGTCCCGGGATCCATGGAGGAAGGATACACGTCCTTCACAAATAATCGCTAGGTGCTGAGCAGCCCCATTCCCATGACAACCACCATCGTTGGCCTTGACGATTGCTGCAGCCTCCCACCCAGCTGCCCACTGCCGGGGTGCTCTCCTCGGGGTGCCTCAGTCCAGTCAGGCCACCACAACAGGTGCCAGGCTTGTGGCTTAGCCAGCTGGCCTTTATTTCTCACAGTCCTGAGGCCGGTTGTCTGAGGTCAGGGGCCAGCGTGGTTGCTGTCTGATGAGAACCCTTTTCTGGTATAGGGATGACTGTCTTCCTGCTGTGACCTCACATGGGGGAGAGAGAGGGAGCTCTCTCTTATCTCCTCTTAAAAGGGCACTAATCATGCTCGCTTTGTCAGCACATATACTAAACATCGGAACAATACAGAGATTAGCATGTCCCTGGGCAAGGATGACACACAAATTTGTGAAGCGTTCTATACACACACACACACACACACACACACACACACACACACACACTAGAGGCCTGGGGCACGAAATTCGTGCACTCAGGGGATCCCTCAGTCTGGCCTGTGACCTCTTGCAGTCTGGTAGCCCTTGGGGGATGTCTGAATGACGGCTTAAGCCAGCAGTCGGACGTGTTTAGCGCTGCTGCAGAGGAAGGAGAAGCTCCTGCCACCGCTGCTGTGCTCGCCAGCCACGAGCCCGGCTTCTGGCTGAGTGGTGTTCCTCCTGTGCACTGACCACCAGGGGGCAGCTCCTGCGTTGAGCATCTGCCCCATGGTGATCAGTGCGTGTCATAGCAACTGGTTGTTCCACCATTCGGTTGATTTGCATATTAGCCTTTTATTATATACTAGAGGACCAGTGCACAAAATTATGCAGGGGGGGTCTCCTCAGCCCAGCCTTCACCCTCTCCAATCCAGGATCCCTTGGGGGATGTCCCCAGGATTGGGTCTAAACTGGCAGTCAGACATCTCTCTCACAATCCAGGACTGGTGACGCCTAACTGCTCACCTGCCTGCTGGCCTGATCACCCCTAACTGCCTCCCCATGCCCTCGCACTACCCCCCCCTTCCCGCTGGCCTGGTTGTCCCTCACTAACCACCCCCCTCGCCCCCCGCCGGTCTGGTTGCCCCACTTAGCCTGCTGTTCGGTCGTCCGTCTGGTTGTTTTGGTCTTGATGGCCCCTGGTTTTTCATATATTAGGACTAGTAAAATAAAAAGGTCCCTAATCTCATGCTGAGGGCTCCACCTTCAGGACCTTTGATCACCCCCAAAGACCCCACCTCAGCTACTTTCACACTGGGAACTAGGACTCCAATGTGTACATTTTTGCAGGACACAGGCATTTAGTCCAGAGTGTAGGGCAGCTCTTACAGGTGCACACCTGAGCCCTCCCCTCGTCCATGTAGAACCCTGATGGCTCCCTAAACCCATGGATAAGTGTCTCTCCATGCCCTGGCCGTGGACATGACATCAGTCCCTCCTCCTGACACCTGCTATCATCTTGCCACATATGTGTCCTGGTCGTCCTGCCCAGTTGGCAGCACCTGTAACTCACCTCGCTGTTGGCATCTCTCCAGGCCTTTGCACCTGCTGTTCCTTCTGCCGGGAGCACTCTCTCCCCTTTGCCACTGTGAGGGCTTCACTTTCCCTCCTGCTCACTCAATAAATAGGTGTTTGTTAAAAGCCTGTGCTCCTGCTCAGTTCTTTTTTATTTATTCGTTTTTACTGATTTCAGAGAGGAAGAGAGAGGGGGAGAGAGACAGAAACATCAGTGATGAGAGAGAATCATTGATCAGCTGCCTCCTGCACGCCCCACACTGGGGATCGAGCCCGCAACCGGGCATGTGCCCAGACTGGGAATTGAACCGGGACCTCCTGGTTCATAGGCCCACATTCAACCACTGAGCCCCATCGGCCGGGTAAGTAGGTATTTATTGGGCTCATCTTGGGTGCCAGGCACTGTCTTAATGTCTAAGGTCACAGAGACGACCAGAAGTAGCGTGCCTACTGCCTTCTTGGAGCGTTTGTCCAGGCGGCGCCTCCCCTGTCAGTGTCCTTCGCACTGTCGCCATGCCCCACCACCAGCAGCATTTTCTCCTGGACTCCATGGCAGTGCAAGCAGTCACATGTACCTGTATGTACGTCTGTTCCCTCCCTTGGCAGTGAGCCGCGTGGGGAAAGGGGCCACGCCTTACTTGTGTCCGTATTCCTGGCGTCTGCCTTCAAGAAGTAATGCGTTCCACATTGGTTAAGGGTTTAGGATGCGCCGAACACCCTGCCAGACGCTGGTGCTAGAACAGCAAGTGAGGCAGCCCTCCCACCCTTACAGAGCTCACGGGTGAGGGAGGAAGACAGACGGACAGTTCGTTCCGCGCCTCTGCTCTCTGACTTACGTCTTGCGCCGTCACTGTCCTCGGAGACCTGGGGTAAATGACAGGTTCTCAGACATTGCAGGTGCCCACCGTGTCCTGAGTCAGGCAAAGCCCCAGCCCATCTCCGACGTAGTGATGGAAAAGGCTTGTGGAGTTTTCCCGTTAGTCTCCATCGCTATGGTAACCCCCTCAACCAAAGGGGACGGGAGGTGATGCTGTCCAGGGTCCTTTTCTCACCCTTTGCTATTCCAGGATTTGTTGATGTCACTGGAGACTTCAGCACGTGCATTCACGATGCCAGGTTTATCTGTAAGTGACGTAGGTTTGTTATGCTTAAGGGCACGGGCAGGGGGCTGTGTGTGTGGATTATATGATGGATAAGCCCGCATCCTGACGTCCAGAGGGTCAGCTGGGTGGAGCTGTGCAAAAACAGGGCTCAGGGATGGCAGGGTCGGGGTCAGGCCCGGACGCTGGGCCCTGGTGCATCAGGAGATTCCTGTGGGTGAATGGGGGACCCAGCTGTCAATCAGGGAGGGTGTGGGGTTTGCCCAAGGTCATAGGGCAGAGCCAGGACTCACCTTGGACCCGCCCGCAGTCTTGGGGGTGCTCTGCTTCCCTACTTTCATCCCCAACGCGCCTCCTGCTTGTGCCCGTTGCTGAGACTGCTCCTCACACTCTCCTGCGTGTTCTGTAGTTGGCCTGGGCTTGGCCCGTGAGGAATTAGGAAGTGCATCCCACACTTGCCTGCTTTTCATGGCAGTGACGCCACTGTCTGTGGACCACCATGAGGGCAGGGACCCTGTCTCCATCATCAGAACCACCTGTCAGCATCAAGCAGTGCTGAGCACGTGCCGTGGGGCAGTGCTGGCTAAGCAGAGGCCTCCTTCCCCACACACTGGATGCAGGGCGCCACGTGGGGCTGCTCCCCTGGTTCTCACTCACACTGACCTGGGGCCAAAACGCATCAGGACCATCAGCATCCTGGACCCAATAGAAATGACGTGGCTCATCTGGGCACAGGCTGAGCAGGTGGGTTTCGACCCCCAAACCGCCTGACCCAGAGCACATGTGTGAGGAAATGGCAGGAAAGTGGCTTTTTTCCCTCTTTTGTTGTTAATTCTCACCAGAGGATATTTTTTCCATTAATTTTTAGAGATAGTGGAAGGGAGGGAAGGAAGGGGAGAGGGAGGGAGAGAGAGAGAGAGAGAGAGAGAGCGAGAGAAACACTGATGTTAGAGAGACACATTGACTGGTTGCCTCCCACATGCACCCTGACCGGGGCCAGGGATCAAACCTGTAACCCAGGTCCCTGCCGTAGACTGGGAATCAAACCCTCAGGCCTTCGGTGTGGGGCCAGCTCTCTAACCATTGAGCACCACAGGCCGGCACCCTTTCCAGTGCTGCTGGTGATGGCGGGGGAGTGATAGCCAGCACTTACTGTGCACATGCTGGGTGCCTGGCACTGTGCTGCGTGCTTCCACGGGTCCCCGTTCCTTCCTCACCAGGCTCTGCAGGTGGGCGCTTTGCTTCATCGTTTCATAGGGAGACAAGTGCCACCCCTGCTCTCCCTCCACGACACACCCCTGTGGCCCAGGCGCTCCTTCACTAGGTGCGTCTCTGTCACATCCCTTTTCCACGCTGGGCACTGTCCTCAGGGCTGGCGATAAGTGCAGAGCCACAGACATGGCCTCTCCCGGGCCAATATCACCGCTCCCAGTCTAGACAGGGAGACAGCAACCATCAGATAATGAGAAAAAGATGTGGATCTCTGACCGGTGTGGCTCAGTGGATAGAGCGTCGGTATGCAGACTGAAGGGTCCCAGGTTCGATTCCGGTCAAGGGCATGTACCTGGGTTGCGGGCACATCCCTAGTGGGAGGTGTGCAGGAGGCAGCTGATCGATGTTTCTAACTCTCTATCCCTCTCCCTTCCTCTCTGTAAAAAATCAATAAAATATATTTTTTAGAAAAAGAGAGAAAAAGAAAAAGATGTGGAATTCAAGGTCTGGCAAGTGCCAAGAAGGAAGTGCCAGGCAGGTCCGCGGCCGTGAGCAAAGGGATCTTGGCCTCCCTTTGCGGCATCGGGGGGACTCCCCCAGGAAATAGCACCTTCTGGGGTTCATGGCACTGACCGCGGGCAGCAGATCCCCGTGGCAGGGGTCATTACAGATGGGGAAACTGAGGCTCGGAGAAGCTGAGCAAGGGATTGTGCAGGCCCCACGGTGTACAGGGTGTAGAGCCAGGATTCGCACCAGCGGTCTCTCGCCAGAGCCTTCATTCTCCTGGCCGAGGCGGTAAAAGGCGTTGAATTGTGAAGCATTTCAGAGGGGAGCAGGCCTGCCGTGGGGGTCTAGCCCCTTTCCTTCTGGGACTGCAGTGAGCCACAGCCTTAGACTCTGTTCCCCACTTTCCACAGAGCCCAAGAGGGTCCAGGGAGGTCCTGGATGTCCCTGGGGCTGAGGAGGTGACTGCCCTGGGGCCAGGCGCCTGTCCTGCGCGCTGCATTCCCGCTGTGATGGGTGAGTGTTCCCCATCTGGTCTCCTTTAAGGACAGGCTTTTGCTGCTGACCCATTTAAGTGGCCAGGAGCCTAGATCGTCTCCTGCTCTGTGGGTCTGAGATTTGACAGCCCCCCGCCTGCTCTCTGGCTGAAGATGGCCCCAGCAGCCTTGGCCGGGTGGCTCCGTGGGAGCGTCGTCCCATCACCAACGGGTTGATGGTACGATTCCCGGGCAGGACACATTCCCAGGTAGTGGGTTTGATCCGTGGTTGAGGTGCAGACAGGAGGCTGTAGAGCGTCTGGGAAGGCACATGGGCATTTCTTTAATAAATCACCAGCCGAATCCAGGGCAGTAGGCAAAGCCATGTCCTGGATACGCATCTTGCCAAAAAGGCAGCAGTGTTCTCAGCTTGACCTTCATTTCTGCCCAGGTTCCGAGGAGTGGGTTCTATGATGTAAGTCCAGCCACGCACCAGGAATGGATACACCCACCCAGGCTCCTTTGTCTTGACCTTTGGGGAAACTTTCTGGTATTTTGGGTAAAAAATAAACACGCTGTATCGGTGTTAGGTCCCTGTCTCTCCATCAGAAGAGGACAGTGGTCCCACCGGGCCCCAGCCTTTTCCTTCCATCGCTGTGTCTGCCTCTTTCTTTCATTTTCTCAATCCCCAGCTGCCCCAACTCAGGAACCGGACTGCTCTCGAGCTGCGCTGGATGCGGGAAAGAGAGAACCCTCCATAGGAGGCAGCTAATGAATGTTTCTCACATCGATGGTTTGACGTTTTAGTTTCTCTCTCTCCCCCTTCCTTCTTTCTCTGAAATCAGTAAACATATCCTCCAGTGAGGATAAAAAAGCACAGCTGGGTCCAAGCACAGCCAGGGACTCGTGATCCAGACCGTGTGATCGGATCGAAAAGAATTAGATGCTTCGCGAAAATCAGCGTCAACTTGTAAAACCAGAGGTGGCCCATTCGTGGTTAAAGTGTTCTGTTCCACATCCACGGGAACGGCTGTGCCCCAGGCCATGACGGGCACCCCCAGGTATAGGAGAGGGGTCCTGGCTGCTCTCAGTACTGATCCCCTCCCCCGGGCAGAGGCCGCAGCGCCTGGGAGGTCAAGGGTTACACGTAGGAAGCAGAGCGTGGTCCCGTCTACTCTCAGGGAGGGTGCTGCTCAGATCTGTGGCCACGTGTGCTCCTGTGGGGAGAACAGTGTGAGCAGTAACGGTCAATGGCAGTGTCCGTGTCAGGGCCCCGTTGGTCCTGAAGGGCAGAGGGGGGCGGATTTGCAAGGTCTTCTGTCTAAAATGTGGTCATCTTCGCCCTAACCAGTTTAGCTCAGTGGACAGAGTGTCGGCCTGCAGACTGAAAGGTCCCAGGTTCGATTCCGGTCAAGGGCATGTACCTTGGTTGCGGGCACATCCCCAGTTGGGGGTGTCCAGGAGGCCGCTGATCGATGTTTCTGACTATCCCTCTCCCTTCCCCTCTGTAAAAAATCAATAAAATACATATTTTAAAAAATAATAAAATAGAACATGGTCATCTTCTTAGAAAGCCGACCCCAGGGACCTCGAAGGCTGTTCTTCCTGCTGCTGGATCCCAGGCAGTGTGTCACTGGGCCCAACTCCAGGGGCTGCACGCCTCCTCCTCCCACCGCTCAGTAGCCTGGTCCCCGGGCCTGGGAAGGCCAAGGTGCAGCCTGTTGATCTCCCCTTCCCTCACACCATGTTCCCTTCCTGGCTGAACCTTCCAGGGTAACAGGGGTGGGTAGACGTTCCCAGAAATACTGGTGGAACGAACGGATGGATAACTCAGTGCAGAGGGCACGTCTCGGGCCTGCCAGGGTCACACCTCCAACCTGGCCCGTTTGGCTGCGTGGACAATCAATGTTACCCTTTCATTCTTGCGTTCCTGGGGGTTTTCAGTCTCTGGAATTGATTCTGAAACTGACCTGGTGCGTTTTGGAGAGTCGCCGTGATCGATGCTCAGGCGTTTGGTTTCCTTGATCGTGGACCGTGGCTAGTGGTGCTATTCAGTGTGCCAACAGCGCCTCATCCTCCCGGAACAAAGCCCACTTGGTTCTGTTTCACGGAGGAACCCCTGCTGTTGTTTTTTGATTTGTTTTGTTTTCAGCAAATAACGATGTAACAATGGCAACAGCAGCCACAATGACGAAAGTCCACTGTGTTTTCTCTGTGAGTTGGGTTCGCTCTGTAGCGTGTGCCCTGTGCTGGCCCATGTCACCCTAACTGCTTCTCACGACGGACCCGCCCTGCTCCACGGGGTGCGAACGCCACCCAATCTATGGGAAGTGAGGGCGTGGAGCCTAACCGGGTTCCATCGCAAATTAGCCACCATCAGGGTTATAAAACTCTGCTTCCCTGATCACTCGCTTAAGATATGAATTCCCAGAAGCCAATGCGCCAATGCGCCGGACCAGAATGTTTTTGAGGCGGACGGTGAATCTGCATCTCGGATGCGACCCCTTGACTAGCATCTCTACAGAGGCCTTTTCTCACTCCCTCGTCGGCTATGTGATGGACAAAAAAAAGATGGGACCTTGGCCCTGACCGGTTTGGCTCAGTGGGTGGGGCGTCGGCCTGCAGACTTAAGGGTCCCAGGTTCGATTCCGGTCAAGGGCATGTGCCTTGGATGCAGCCACATCCCCAGTGGGGAGTGTGCAGGAGGCAACTGATCAGTGTTTCAAACTCTCTATCCCTCTCTCTTCCTCTCTGTGAAAAATAAATAAAATATCTATATATATTTTTAAAAAAGATAGGACCTTGTAGTCCTTTACTACACGTGTCTTTGATTCCCAGTAAGACTGATTTATTTTATTATTATTTTTTTTTACCAGATGATTGGCCATGAGTTCAATGAGGGCTTTGTGAATGAATATTTGAGAAACTTACAGCCACTCTCTAGGGAAGATCAGGGTGGCTGGCGGGGCAGTAGGAAGGGATTCCACACAGTTCAGCCACATGGTCCACATCTCATCCTGACAGTCCCGGTGATGACATCATCCTGCATCCCTCAGGAGAAGCAGGGGATGGGGAGCAGGAGAGAGGATGAAGGAAGCAGTGGGCGGAGAGGCCATGTGAGCCCAGGAGCTCAGCCCTCGTGCCAAGTCCGAACACCGCGTCCTTCCTTTGTGTATGGGTGGCGCAGGTTTGGCGGGAGACACGGTGACAGCACTGGTGTCTGGTGGTGTAGAGTCCCCGCTGTGCACAGCGCTGTATGAGGTGGCTCATCCCGGTTTCCCTCCTCGTTATGCACTCTGCAGGAGGCGCCGTGAAAGAGAGTCAGCCTGAGCCGCGCCTGGGGGCCTGCACTGGGAGGGATGAGGTTTCTGACGAAGCCCAGCCAGGCACAGGCTTTGCGACTGGATGTTAATCTCGAGGGAGTCGTGTGTCCCATGCTGATCGCACGCAGGACGTTGTAATTCAGAAAAGGCGGCAGAAGCGCCCCCTTCAGCCGCAAGTCTGGCTAAAATCAGGGCATGCGACGAGCATCAGAGCATTGTTTCAATTATGCAGGTGGTTCTTTGTGCGGGAACAGCGGGGGGGGGGGGGGGGGGGGGGGGGGGGGGGGGGGAGGCAGGCACGCACGGCCACGCTGCGGAGGAAGCAGGAAGCTAATGAGGTGTAGATGGGAGGGTGCCGTGGGGACGGCTTTAATGAATTTATTCAGTGTTTGCATTAACGCATCTGTTGCTACGTGACCGTGTTTTCTGAACAACGCAAACCTCTGGGTGGCCCCGGTCTTGCGCACGTGATAAACCAGCTCCTCAAATGCTTCCTTGAGCCTCTGCATTACCGCGTGTTCCAAATTAGGGGAGCCCGCCGTAGTCAGATTTTATTCTGCTTCTTTAAGTCATACTTCCTCTTCGCTCTCTTTGGTTTTTAACCCCACTGAGCTTAACGGTTAGTTAATTCGTTATCCTGACGCCATCCTCCCCCGGTGCTCAGCTCCTTGGGACTCCAACACCAGGCGCTTTCAGGCCGCTGTCCAGGCCTTTGCACGTGCTGTTCCACTCTCCTGAGTTCTCTTCCAGCCCTGTTCTCCCAGTGAGCTCCTCTTTGAACCACAAAACCCTGCCCACCACTCATCCATGAAGCTCTCTCTGATGCTACCGAGTGATGCTTTCTATGAAGTTGATTCTTGGGGGAGGGAGAGGTGAGCTTTTCCTGAAGAACTGGGACGCTTCCTCCCCTCCAGTGGAATGGCAGCTCAGAGCTAACTCCCTTTAGCGAGGCCTGCGGGATCATAAGATAGAGAGTCCCCCGCCTGGGAGGCCTGGATTGGAGGGTCATCAGGTCCCTGGCTGCTGGACTTGCGACAGCCTGTGGAGACTCAGTTTCACCATCTGTAAAATGGGACTAAGGTCTGTTTCTTAGATTAGTCTCACTGTTGATTGAGACGATGCCTTAGCGCTGGACGCATGGAACATGGTTCGCTCCTTGGGGTGCGAGTTCATCCCCGGCTGCCTGTACTCTGCCTTTCCCCACGCAGCTTTGGAAATTGCCTTGCTGTCCACTTGATGGTGAAATTCCTCGGTCCCAGATCTGTGTCTATTTTTATCATCACTTTGTTGTCTATGTTGTAAGCCACCTACAGTCACTCGTGGAACTGGCTCAGCTCTCCTGAAATCAGCTCTTCTGCTTTGAAAGTGGTTGAGACCACCACCGCTGGTTGGGGGCGGAGGGGGGGAGACAAGGCACCGGGGCCTCCCATGCTGCCAACCTTCTCCAGGGTCAGGGCGATGGAACCGGCCCGCGGGAATGCCCAAGCCAGACGCGAGAGCGCTGCTTTGTTGGTATCTTGGCAGAATCCGCAGCTCGTTGAATGGTTCAGCTAAAGCAGGTCTGGGAAGCTCGGCTTGGACTCGAGGCCGAATCGGAACCTTCTTCCTCCAGCTCAGATCTCGATGGGGGATCCACAAACCCACGTGTGGCCGCAGAAATAGGAAGAGTCATGGCGAGAGACCCTGAGTGTACTTGCCAGCTGCCCCTCAGTGCTCTGACCTCCCCGAGGGCCAGATCGTGGGGCCAGCTTTCCCAGTGTGGCACGGGGAGGAGGCCAGGTGTCATCGCTGGAAATAAGGCTCCCCAAGTGACCATAAGGTGCGGCCAGGTTCGAAACTGTTGAGCTACTCAGCCCTTCGTCCAAGCAGGCGGGTGAATGGTGCAGGGTGCGGTGGCCGGACCCGCCTCGGCTGCGTGCGTGCAGAATCGGTGGCAGGCTTGGTGTTGGGGGGCCAGCACATGACTGCCAGGCTCTGAGCCACTGAGTGGGCGTCTCCTCCCTCTTAAGGAGATGGGAGGGGGGACAGCCCCGCAGCGTTCTGTGAAGTTGTAGAGGGAGGGCAGGGGCGCTCTCCCGGGGATTGGGAGGGAAACCCGTCTAGCGTTAAAGCAGCCGACTTGTGTTGGCATGCCTCCGGGCTAGGGAGCTGGGTGTAGTCCTGGGCAGATACCTTCTCCTGTCCTCACACCCAGCAGAAGACCCAGAACTCAGGTCAGCAAGCCGTGCCTCCTTCCCTGGTGGTCAGTCTATCAGAAATCGCTGCGGCCACTGACTGTCCCTCAACAGAGAGGGCCCAGCAGGAGGGCAGGCGACTCTGCATGTGTGTGTGTGTGTGTGTGTGTGTGTGAGAGAGAGAGAGAGAGAGAGAGAGAGAGAGAGAGAGAGAGACTGTTTACAAGAAGATGGTGCTCAATACTCACGCCCAGTGGCCCCTTGTTCAGCTGCCACCCCTCTTGGCACAGTCGTGTGGTCAGTGGTTCGTCCTGGTTCTCGCTGGGGGAGACCCCCCCCCGAAGTTCCCCAGTCCCGAGCTCATACAGAGGCATCTGTGGGGGCTGGCGAGGGGAGGCCTGGGGAACGGAAACGGGACTGGTGGTGAGTCATGCACACAGGCGCAGCGTGGCAGCGCCGTGGAGGGGTATAGCAAGGCCCATCTGTGGGGCATTTTTATAAACCCAGCTCCGTTTCCATGGAAACGAGACAGCATCCGCCAGAACTGTTCTGCAGGAGGCAGAGACCCCACACCAGGAGGAGCAGAGTCAGGTGTCTGGGAGGGGACGGCGTGAGGCTCGGGCCTGGAGCGTCTTCATCCTCGAGCTCCCTTTGCCTGTCTTCTCCCCCTCCTCCTCTCTTCTGCTTCCACAAAGTCTTCTGCTCTCTTCTTAATTCTCTGTACGTCATCCTCCCGCCCTGGCCAGCTCCTGCCTACGCCACCATGCATCACAGGCCCAGCCCATTCCAACCCTGTGGATCCAAACTGCTGGAGGTGTTTCTGGTGGTCAGTCTTGGCAGGGTCTGCAAACTACAGCTTTCGGGCCATACCTGGCAGGCCTCGTGCTTCTGTTTCCATGGTGTTACCGGGACCCAGCCAGGCCGTGTGTGTGTGTGTGTGTGTGTGTGTGTGTGCAGTGTGTGCCGCAAGGCCTAATGGCCCACAGAACCTACAGGATTTACACCCCAGCACCTGTCCTGTCGCCTCTCCCCTCCACTCTGTCTCCGTGATGTCCAGTGTCCTGGACAATGAGAGCCCTTGGGATGTGCTCCAGGCCTAGGGCCCACCTACCCGGCCCCGGAGGGAAGCTGGGCCTTTGTTTTCTAGTCGATGGTAAAAGGCCGGTCCGTCATGGCTGCCCCAGCACTGTTTTGAGACAGGGTTGGAGTCTGCGTCTTATCTCCTCTCTTAGTCTCTGCTGCCTGCACGGGAGCCCCAAGAGGGAGCTGTTTGTCATATGTTCATTGTCCCTCACCTGCACACTTCCTTTCATTTCATTTTCTCTCCCCCCCCCCCTTCTTTTATCCCCAATTCCTTCTATATATATTTATTCAAAGAGAAAGCATGTTCTGAGTTGCTGATAGGTTACAGGCACTGATGTATCAGTCAGGACAGGCTACGCTCTGCTG
>PVJC01007602.1:0-22358 GCA_004026665.1 Murina feae | reverse complement strand
CTATCCAACCACCAGGGGGTCAGGAAATGCCTTTCCATCCTGTGCCTGGGAAAGAAGAGAAGCCAGTATTGCTGCGCAGGATGAGCAACCACTCAGCACTGCTGACAGAGAGACAAATAAGAAGCTGCCACAGGCTGGATTTATTGCATTTTTACCAACACTTTGTGTTGTTGTCACATTTGCTCTTCACACCCGCCTTGAGAGGTTTCCCACCTGCAGGTGAGAAGCAGAGGCCCGGCACGACGGCGTGACTCAGTTAGAGTCACTCAGCTGGTGGGACTCGCAGGTGCGATTCTGGCTTTGGAGCAGGAGCTCTGTCCCATAACAGGGATGGACCCGGAAAATCATGCTGAGTGAAGTGAGCCAGTCGGAGCAAGACACGTGCCATCTGATGTCACGTCCATGTGGGATCGGCTGAACAAAAGCAACAAACCAACAAAACAAAAGCGGACTCATAGACACAGAGCACAGACTGACAGGCTTGGGGGCCTGTGTGAAAGGGGCGAAGGGGTTCGGCAGCACGAACAGGTAGTTACAGAATAGAGGCTGCGGCACAGGGAATGCAGTCAGTGAAATCGAGAGACGCATGTATGGAGCCAGGTGGGGACTTGAAGCAGAGGAAACGGCTCTGTGAGCTACATGGCTTTCTAACCACATGGCTGTGCATCTGAAACCCACACAGAACAATGCGGAATGTGAGCTGTAATGGAAAAATGCATTTTTAAAAAATTAATTGAAAGAGGAAGAATTCTGTCCATGATGCCACAAGGGCTCCCAGTCTTTCTCCAGCTCCGGCTTCGGATTTCTGCCCAAGACATCCCAGCCATGGGCATGGAGGTGGGGCAGGGAAGATCCGTTTAAGGACCCGTTGACCACCCCATCATGGTTACGAGAAGATGAGGGAGACCAGTCCTGGCTGGATTCACCCAAATCGAGCCCCTGTGGTGAGTCTGATTGTTTCGTCCTGTGTCGGATAAATTATCGAAATGCCTCACAAGCAATCTTCGTTTGAGTTTTAGAAGCCACCTCCCCTCTCTGTTCATGACTCCCCACAACCTCCAGAAAAAGGGGAGCATTTCGTTGTTTGAATTTCAAAGTCCTGCCCAGTTGGCACTCATCCTTTTCCTGGCCACGCCTCCTGGTTCAAGTGCCCCATCTCCACCCCAACTTGCACCCCTCGGTGCTTCTGTAGGCGCAGAGTTTCGGGGCAGAGAAGATGCACATCTGGACTGAGACCCTTACAGTAGGGTAGCGGGGGAGGGAGGGCTTGGAGACTGTCCAGGAAGTAAAATGTACATTTCTTTTTTAAATATATATGTATCTTTATTTTAGAGAGAAATGGAGAGGGAGAGATAGAAACACAATGATGAGTGCGAATCATTGATCTGCTGCCTCCTGCACACCCCACACTGAGGATCGAACTGTGACCTCCTAGTTCATAGGTTGATATACAACCACTGAGCCACACTGGTTGGGCAAATGTACATTTCTTGACCAGGCCAACCAACAGTCCAACTTCTGAAGACAGCAAAGGTAGTAACAATAAAGAGAGTAAGCTTGTGCATCTGCTTGGTCTCCGTCCCATTCTTAGGTTCCCACCTTTTCATCCCCCTGTCCCTGGTATGTGACCTCTTAGAGAATCAACTGCCTGGGACATAGTTCACGTCACTCAGCACACAGTTGTGAAGCTGAACTGAGTTGACACTGTTGACACTATAATTGTAGTAGCCGTCGTCTCTGTGGAACACCTCCAGGGACCAGTCTCATGCTAGATTCCTCATCTACGTTGTCTAACCTAACTGCCTACAACTCTAGGAAGTGTGTAGGAATAGCCCTGTTCTGTACATGAGAAACAGGTTGGAAACTGTAAAGGTCTGGGCCAGAGTTGCAAGGCTACAAAAAAATAGAGGTGGGATGTAGCCTCATAGCTTTCTGCTTCCCAAACTCAGACTGTTTTCTCCAAGGACAGTGTTTCCATGTGCTGACAAAAGGAATTCAGGTCAAATATGTGAATTTTTAGAGGCCAGCTGCCTGGTTTGGATGTAATGATTCATAAAAGGTTTAAATTATGCATCATTGAACCTCTCCCATTGGAAAGTTAAAATGTCAAACTGTAAGTTCTCTCTCTCTCTCTCTCTCTCTCTCTCTCTCTCTCTCTCTCTCTCTCTTTCTCTCTCTCGAGCCGTGACCAGCATGGCTAGAGAACAGATGAGTCCTGAGTAGGGGAGACGGAGGATTGAGAAAAAGAAGGACACAGACAGTAGGGAAAGCTGGGACCAGGTGGGACACTGCCCTCAGATGGAGAGACAGTGACCCAGAGCTGGTGCAGTGCATTTATTATATACAGCATGATTCCAGGAAGTTGTACTAGAGTTTAAGACAAAGGAAATTGTGTGAAATCATGGTTAATGATCAAGCTGTAGTTCTTCATTCTTGTGGCTTCTTTATAATTGTCCCTCATGGCTGAACCCAGATAATTGCATTCGTTCCTGGCACCTGGCTGAACTTAGATAATGAAACCCACCCCCTGGTGCCTGAGCTAAAGGTCAGGCTGACAACATACCTGCCTCTGGCAAGGTATGTTTCCAGGACGTGGCTCTGCCGATGCCACTGGACTCAGCCGACAATCAGCTCATGTGCCTTCCCAGTCGCTCTCTACATCTCCCCCTTTCTTATTTTTTAAATGCAGCTCATGGACATCTAATTGGAGCCTTTGGACTTGAGATTGCAGGAGCTTGCTGCTGACTGAAAGAAAGCAGTATAAAATTAGTGGTACACAAAGGAATCCTATTAGGTACCAGGTGGTGCGTTTTACCATATTCCATGGATTAAATCCTTTTAAATCATCCAGCAATTTTTTTGCCAGTTTCGCAGGAGATATAATCTCATCATGACTATTCTGAATGGCTTGCACATGTTTGTGTAGCTGCACTAGGTCTATACTGATATTATTATGATGCCATATTCCCTGTAGGTGCATCTTGATTTTACTCCAGTCCCATAGAGAACTGTTATAGTGGGCTGAAGTCACACAAATATATGTAAAAGCAGCATGGCATTGCAGCTGCTGTCTCATCTTGACATTTTCTAGTTGATTGCCTAGTCCTATTACTACAGCTTCCAAAGCATTGAGCTTTGTTTCCAGCTTTTTGTCTATATCTTCTTGATCATGAAATACTGTTGAGGTGTTTTTAGCCAATTCATTGACAAACTTCGCATTCTGGATGCTTTGGGTCAATGCAAGAGAAGCAGTCACAGCAGATGCGATAACAGTAACTAGGGTAACAACACCAAAAATAATAAGTCCCAAGGCACGCTTTTCCCGGGACAGCCAATTGTGTAGTTCCTGCAGTGCCTGGAGGCCCGCATCATGATACCATTTTCCTGTTATATTGGTAGGAAGCATAATAAAAGAAGGCTGCTTTAAAATTAATATATCTTCATTCAGGTTATGCCTGGAAACACAGCTGGTAAGGTTACAGCGATGGCATTGGACAGCATAATGGGTGTCCAATCTGGTAATGTTCACATTTCCAGTCACCAGTACATATGGGGGCTGGACACAGGCTCGTAAGCCATAGCAAGGGCTCGATGAACACGCTCCTTTAATATCAGCCAAGGGAGAGCCAGTAAAATTAAGGAAGTCAAGGGCAGCGGCCAAACGCCACAGATCTTTCTGCAACCCTCCTGTTTCCGTGGTCAGGGCGTTACCCACAAACCCTCCTGGTGACATAGGCTCGTGATGGGAACGTTTCGCATCAAGCCTGTGAGACCAATCCAACACGTACAAGTCAGAGCCAGAAATATTATGTCTCACTGGTACAGGGTTGGCGCAATCTTGCCACTGAGGAAATGCTCCCGGCTCTGCAGTGGTGCTATTAGGACAGTAGGGGAGCGGGGGATGCTGATCAGACAACCATCGGGTGGCCTTAGGGAACCCCAGTTTGGTAACTGTCTGAATATACTTTCCCATATCCCAGGGGCCTGCGACATTAGCAACATCCGCACCTCCAGAGGATGTCTTACTTTCCTGGCCAAGCTGTAAGCATCCTGAAGTCCCCTTTTTAGATAAACAAATAGGGAGCTCCCCGCTGAAGCCATTATAAGTGTAATCACCTTGGGAAGAAGGAGCTATGTGCTTGTCGGAGCTGCCCCCGACCATGTCGGTGTTGTTAGTAAACACGGGCACTGACTCTCCAGTCCAGGTGGCTGGATTGACCACAGGGGGGTCTGGAACGTATGTCCAGTAAGTTTCCGCTGCAGCCATACTCACCTGGCAGCTGACAAGCGCCAGCATAGCAACAAAAAGGGTGGAGGGGGACACCTGAACCCCCTGTTCTTTCACCACTTGTCGAGCTTCCATGGGGACACTAGCTTCCCGGGTGTCCTTGGTCACCTGTCTGCTGCCTTTCTCCTTCCTCGGGGTCGGTGGCTGAGCTGGCGGCATCGTGGGAGGTGTGATCTTCAGCTTCTTGAACGGCGGGATGAGCTGTTCTCCCAGGTCCATGGCCGTGACGCACTGCTCGCTCTGGCGCCCCGATGAGGTTAGAAGCGCCTTCTGGAAAGATAAAAACGTGGCCTCTTCCTCGCATCATTCTGGATCCTTCCCCACATCATCGCTGCCCTGTTTGCAAATCCTTCCTTCGTGCCATACCGGCAGATGCCACGGCACCAGGAGCTTGATGCCTCTCGGCTGCTGTGCGACCCTCATTGTCACAATTTAAACATTTTTACATGTGAAGAGCATGATTTAACTGATTCGGTGGAGTAGGATAATGCCTATCCCCCCCCCCCTTTTGTTTTTGTGACTGTGTCTTCCAGGTTCGATCAGCTCTTTCTACAATTGCCTGTCCCTGGGGATTACAGGGGATCCCTGTTTTATGTATTATTTGGTATTGCTTGCAAAACTGCTGAGAGGAGGAGCTATTTAAGCAGGTCCATTGTCTGCTTTTATCTCGAGGGGCCGTCCCATGACTGGAAAAGCAGCTAGGCGGTGGTTAATTACATGCTTTGCGCTTTCCTTCGTGAGGGAGAAAAGAAACCTTTGAGGCCTTTTAGAGACTATTGGGATGATCTAAAGTCAGTTCTAGATCAAGAGAAAGTTTCTTAAAATTCAAACCCTTGAAGGATTGTCAAACTTGATTTTAGCAAAAGATTAAATATTGAAGAAATATTGAAGTGTATTAGGCAGGAACATAGGCTAGCAAGCTTCAGTTCCTATGATTAAAGATGTGTTTTTTTAAAATTTATGTATTAAATACCTGATTAATATAGCATAATTATTTTACTAGAAAAGAACTAACCAAAATAAGGCTTATTTTCTAACTTCATTTGTCCTTGGGTGTGGACAGCAAATGACACTAGTTGGCTTTTTGCTATCAATCTTTCTAAATATTTTGACACAAGTTATTTACCTTCTGTTTAGGGAGGCAAAATGCAAAAACCTTAATATTTCAATGATAACCAGCCAGTATTTCTTAGATTGACATTGATGAACGCACTTTAAATGTACTTTTACTTTCAAGAAAATATACCTTTAACAAAGTACAAGAGACCTTATGTAATAAAAGCTAAGAGCAGGTGAATTTAAACTTATCTAGCAATCAATGTTTTAGTATTTTATGTTATTTTAAAATATTTAGATGTTTGTTATTTAACCTAGCAATGCTCCAAAGTCTTCACACTAATAAAGACTTTGGAAAGCCCTAACTGGTTTGGCTCAGTGGATAGAGCGTCGGCCTGTGGACTCAAGGGTCCCAGGTTCGATTCTGGTCAAGGGCATGTACCTTGGTTGCAGGCACATCCCCGGTTGGGGGTGTGCAGGAGGCAGCTGATCGATGCTTCTCTCGCATCGATGTTTCTAGCTCTCTATCCCTCCCCCTTCCTCTCTGTGAAAAATAAATAAAATATATATTTTTTAAAAAGACTTTGGGAAATTATATGTAGGTATATGAGGCTGGAGAAAAGGCAGGGGCGGAGGGAGCAGGCCTCACAGCCCGTTCCCAGGCCTGTAGCCAGTGGGATCTCAAATTGCCAGATTTTCCTTAGAGATACCGTGCTGAGGTTACTGCTGTGGCTCCAGCTTCCTTCACAGCCTAGAAAAGTTGTGTCTGGTGGCTCTGTGAGTGAAGGGCTAGCTGGAGCCTGAGGGGGAGGCTGAGGTTGTAAATCATCATCTTGGCTGATCCCTTGGGTTCTCCCCCCAGTTGTACAGGGAGGGAAAGGCAGGACCAGGGATTTTATTTTATTTTTATTGTTTTGTTTTTTTGTCTGCTCTTATTCCTTTTTAAGGTTTTCTATTTTTACAGGGAGAAGGGCTCCTGGCCCATTCCTGCAACAGAGAGCACAGTCCGTCTCCTCTTGAGTGACTGGACTTTCATTATTCACATATTTATAATTATTACGGAAGAGGCTTTATCACAAATTCTTCATTTTACTTACATCTATTTATTATATCAACAACTTTGAGATTTTAAAGCTAATTGTTACTTAAAGTATTTTCTTGACAAATCACCATGATTGCCCTTTCTGTCCAAGGAAAGGACATGCAGATCTGGCTGGGATTCATATGCCGCCCTCCCCCGCAAGAACCACCCATCATCACGGAAGCATTAATCTTACTGGCTAACCAGCCTGCATACCTTACTTCCTTATGTCATTTCAAGTATATTGTAGTGGTCTAATTTAGTTCAAAAATGTTTCTTTTTATGTTCATCAGTTTATAATGGTCTTTGTTATCCATAAATAAGCGAGATCATGTGGTATTTTTCTTTCATTGAGAGGCAGAACAGCATTGAACAGACTGTCAAACTACAGCTGGAAGGCTGGGGAGGGTTGAGGGGGAGTTAAGAGATCAACTGAAGGACTTGTCTGCATGCATATGAGCATAATCAATGAACATAAGACACTGGGGGGTAGGGAAGGAGGGGGGAAGGTCAAGGGGAAAAATGGAGACTTATCTACACTCTTTGTAATACTTTAAGCAATAAAACAAAATTTTAAAACACTGTTTCTTTTAGGGAGAGAGTAGATCTCTGTGCCACCTCAGGGCCCTCGGGGTGTCACAAAGCTGTCTCTCAGTTAAATTCTGGAAATATTACATTCGGAAAAGCTGTCAAATATAACCAGTTTAAAGGTTATTAAAACTTAAACTGGTTTTAATATTAAAGATTTAGTCTTAACCACAGAATTAATTATGTTCAATTTGCCATTAAATTTTTATATTTTAATAATTCTACAATATACAGGCAGTCCTCAGGTTACGTCAGACTCGACGTACATCGTTTCGTGGTTATGTCGCCATCTCCCATTGATTTATAAAAAAAAGTTCCGTCATTTCGACGTATGTACATATGTGCTTTATGTTTTTTATTATTCACTTACCACAAGGAAAGGTCAGGAACTATCTTTCTTTTAATTTTTTTGTTTTGTTTTACTGTTTCACTTCATCACTGCTATGTATGTGCTCCATGTGAGGGCGTAGGTGCTTATGTAGGGGGGTTCCCACTCAGGGTGAAAATCGCATTAGGTCACGCCGTAGGAACGGATCTCCAACGTAACCCGAGGACCTACTGTGCTTTGAATTGTAGAGAAAATGCTGGGAGGACCCGCCTCCCACCCACCCACCCCCATGCTTCGCGTCCCCAGGGCTGGCCTGGGTGGGTTTGTGTCGTCACCGGCAGGCTTGGAATTTGGGGGCCTTTGTTTAAACTTTTCTGGGTTGTAATTTTCACAGACTTTACACTTTCAAATTAATCTTAGAACCTTAAATTTTTAACACAGCACCTCAAAATCATAAATCAGAGAACAGCAAATTAAAATTGCAATAGAGACACATAGACAGAAGCCTCACTAGCTAAGAGCTTCTGGTGGCCTGGGAGAGAAAGAAAAGGGTGATTCAGACAAAGAATTCTTCTCGATGCTTCTCGGTGCCTGGATCTGTGTTTGTTCATCAGGACTTGTATGCATGCCTGTAAGCATAAACCAAAGGATGCAGACACCAGGGGGGTGAGGCATGAACGGGAGTGGGGTGGGAGGGGTCAGTGGGGACTAAGGACACATATGTAATACCCTAATCAATAAAGAAAATAAAGTTTTAAAAAAAGATGAAGAATTCTTGGCAGCTGCTGGGAAATTCCTTTAATCCTTTCTACGCTGTTCAGCCCATTACAAGTAGCTTGAGCCTCCAGAAAAATGAAATAGGAAGTCGCTTTCCCTTCGGCTCGGCAGCTGCGAGCAAAACCTGCCTTATCATCCGAGTCACCCCAGTCACGGTGATGCTCGTCCAACTCCGCCTCTCACTCCAGCTCCCACTCGTAATTACGAAGTGAATCTTTATCTGGCGGGCTCGGGACCGCAGGGGCGGCGGGCAGTGGAGGAGGTGGCGCAAGGGGGGAAGGGGTGTTTTTGAGATTCCCACCCCTCCCCTGGAGGCTGTGAAGCCGTGGCCGCGCCCTGCGTAGACGTTCTTAAACGCTCCTGTGCTGGATCAAGGCAGTCACGCATTGAAGACCATAGTGTGAACCTTCTGCCGTGTACCCATCACGTAACTGCTTTCCAGCCTTCCCCCACGTTGGAAAGTTGATGGTTCCCTCTTCGGGAAACCCAGGGCAAGATTCATTACCAGAACTTAAGAAATCAAGAATCGGACTACGCTGACCATGAGCATCCTCGAGCTTTGAGCATAGCTTGAAGCATTTGAGAGTAGAGATCTCTTTCCTGAGACCCTGAATTTCCCATGTTTCACACCCAGTTCTTACCATCCGCTCCTTACCTTACTTCTTGAGTTCGTTGTGCACACACTCCTGGAGTGTGCTCTTTGCCTGGCGAAAGGTTCCCCAGTATTCAGGTCCTGGTTCCGGGTGCCAGATGTAAGTTTCTCTCTCTCTCTCCCCCTCCCCCCTCTCTTGAGCTGCAACCAGCACGGCTGGAGAGTGGAGGAGTCCTTAGTAGGGGCGACAAGAGATTGAGGGGGAAAAAAAGAGACAGACACAGAGACAGTAGGGAAAGCTGGGACCGGGTGGGACACTACCCTCAGATGGAGAGACAGTGACCCAGAGCTGGTGCGGCGCGTTTATTATACACAGCATGATTCCAGGAAGTGTTACTAGAGTTTAAGACAAAGGAAATTATGTGAAATCATGGTTGACGATCAAGCTGCAATCCTTCATTCTTGTGGCTTCTTTGTAATTGTCACTCCTGGCTGAGCCTGGAGAATTGTGTCAGTTTCTGGCACCTGGCTGAACCTAGATAATGAAACCCACCCCCTGGCGCCTGAGCTAACGGTCAGGCTGACAAAATACCTGCCTCTGGCAAGATGTGTTTCCAGGACAAGGCTCTGCTGACGCCACTGGACGCAGCTGACAATCAGCTCATGCGCCTTCCCAGGCACACTCTACATCAGACACACTCCCACAGCTCAGCACCTACACCATCTAGCAGCCATTTTCTCGAAAATAGCATCTTGTTACACAGGGATAATGCGTATGCAAATACAGCTCCCTAAGTGCAATCAAGGAAAGGAATGGCGTATAGTTAGGGCCAATGAGAGGAGAGCTGGGGCACTGAGGCAAGGGGCCCCATCTAGTAGTGTGCAGCTCAATGAGGATGAATATGGGGAACCCCTGGCTCACTCTACAGTGAGCCATGTCCTTCATTTCAGGACAGGGAGCACCCCCAAATTGTTCAAGTCACCACACTACTCTGAAACTCAGTTTCCTCATCTATGAAATGGGTATAATAATTGTGTCTGCCTCATTGAATTGTTGAGATAAAATATATTGATACATGTCAAGGGTTCAGGACAATAACCAAGTTCTCAGTGAATATTAGTAATTTGTCATCATCATCGTTATCAGTAACTTTACTCTGGGATAGGCAGTGACTTTGTCATCAAGTGATTTTGTCTCCTCTGTCACTTAGTAACTGTGTGACCTCAGGCAAGTCCTTTATGCTCCTTGACCCTGTGTTTCTCCAATCAGTGTGCATCTATCTAGTACCTTCTAAATGTCAGGATCAGCCCTAGCCAGTTTGGCTCAGTGGATAGAGGGTCGGCCTGCAGACTGAAGGATCCTGGGTTTGATTCTGGTCAAGGGCACATGCCCGGGTTGTGGGCTTTATCTCCTGTAGGGGGTGTGCAGGAGGCAGCCAACCAATGATTCTCTCTCATCATTGATGTTTCTATCTCTCCATCTCCTTTCCTCTCTGAAATCAATAAAAATATATTTTAAAAATCAGGTACAGTGCTAAGCATTTTCCATATATTGTCTGACAGCTGCCAACAACTTGAGATAGATTACAGATCCCATTTTAGAGAGAAGGAGGCTGAGGTTCAGAGAAGTTAAGCAAATTGCCTAGTGTCACGCAGCCAATAAGTGGGGGAGCCAGATTTGAGCCCAAGTCTTTCTGCTTCCAAAGCCTATACTCTTAACCACCTCCCTAAGACACAGGGTGGATTCCCTTCCTCAGAGGTTCTTGGAAAGTCTTAACGAGGTCTGAAGTGTCGAACACCCATTACAGGGTGGGAATATAGTGGATGCTCAAACACGGGACATAATTTTATCATTATGGTTAACAGGAGCAGCAAAGCAGCTTCTTCTCCTTCTCCTCCCTCTTCTATCCTCTCTCCTCCCCCCATCATCACCATCACCATCGCCACCATCATCACCATCATCATCCCTTCACCATCAACATCACCATTACCATCATCATACCATCATCACCATCAGCACCACTGTCATCACCATCACCATCATCATCATTGCTGTCATCATCATCATCATCATCCCATCACCACTGTCATCACCATACCATCACCACCATCTTCATCACCATCATCATCATCCCTTCACCATCAACATCACCATTACCATCATTATACCAACATCACCATCAGCACCACTGTCATCACCATCACCATCGTCATCATTGCTGTCATCATCATCATCATCATCCCATCACCATTTCATCACCATATCGTCACCACCATCATCATCACCATCATCATCATCCCTTCACCATCAACATCACCATCAACATCATCATACCATCACGGCTTTCTCTAGGTGCCCTGACCCATTGTGTGTACCTTGCCCTCCACCCCGCCCCTCCTTGTGCCTGCACCACAGCCTGGTCCCTGCGCTCCCTACTCTCTTGCCCTCGTCCCTGCCTCTCCTTCTGCGCCACCCATCCCTGCATGACCACCTCAGCCAGCTGTTCACCCAGATCACAAGCACTTCTCCATGGAGACTTTCCTTGTCCTGCCCTGGCCTCACACTAACCGTGAACTGTTGTGCTTTTGCGTTCTTACTGGTGTGTGATGTGAACCCTACTTGTGGGCTTGTTGGCTTGGCAGCCATTGCCTTACTAGAACTCAGACTCCGTGCAGCAGGGAGCAGGTGTGGCGTTCACCGTCACGGACCCAGCCCGTCAGGAGGCACAGGCAGGCACTCAGCAGCAGAGAAGGGCATTTCATCATTCCTCAGTCTGCTCCTTGGAGCACGGTGACACGACGGTGGGCAAAGTTTCCTGTCCGAAGGTCTGCCTGGTCAGGCAGGTTTGAGAAATGCCTTTTCTGTGTCCACGGCTGCAGAGTCACGAGAACAGTGGGATGCCCACGGCTCTGAGGAGGCCTGTGGTAAAGAAACCACTTTTAAAAAAAGAAACCGCTTCACTTTTCTAACCTGGTAAACTTACTTGCTCCTTGGTGTCCCCCTTTCCCACAAATGCCCACGACTCCATTTCTCCCTGGGTACGTAGTAAGAAATGAAGAAGAGAAGGCCTTTCTAGTCCTAGCTCATGGGAGGGATTTGTAATTATTGGGGGGGAGGGGGAGCTTCCCGCAACGTCAGATTTAAGGAGGTAAAGCTGCTGGTGGGGAGCAGAGGAAGACTAGTATCAGCACCAGCAGGAGTGGCCTTGTCAGCGATGGGCTGACAGGAAGCACTGCCTTCCCTTCAGCCACAGAGTTCAAACCACAGGGACCAGGGAGAAATAGGGGGCCACAGCTGCTGGGGCTCAGTCAGGGGAGGCGGGGAGGCAGGCTGGGCCGCGGTGGTTCCCGGTGCACTCGCTGTGCGTTCATCCGTTTGCTTGCTTGTTTGCTGCTTTGGGAAGGAGACACTGTCCAATGCGGAGCCTCCCTCGGGCTGGGCGTTTCCGGTGTTAACTCCCCTCCCTCTGCTTCGTGGCCCTGTGAGGTGGCGTCATCCCCTCCCGGGGAGCAGTAACTCAGACAGCCTTGCCTCACCGTTGAAAACACACGTCTGTTCATCTGCGGAGTAAACAAACTTGCGCCTTCAACTGTGAACCGAGGAAGCTCTAACACAGGCAGTGGCCGGTCTCCCGGATGCGGTTTTTAGTTCAGTGAACGGGCTTTTCAAGGTCATTTGACAGCCACCGTGTACGTGGTACCTCCCCTGTTCTTCCATCTTCCTGATCAACGTGGGAGTTCATATCACTCCTCCCTCCGCTAGTGAGGACACCGAGGCGGGAGGGGAATGGTGACTCACTCACTGTCCGTGCGGCTCCGGGGTCAGGGCCGGGGTTGAGTGTGATGCGGGCGGGCGGGCTTGCGCTGAAGGGTCACACTACCCGCGGGTCTTTGCCGAGTGCATGCGGGCTGAGTGTGTGTGTCCCCCCACATTCACATGGTGAAAGCTAATCCCTCTTGAGCTGGTACAGGAGGTGGGGCCTTGAGGCCATGAGGGTGGCGATTGCAGGAACACGGTTTAGTGTCCACTCGAAGAGAAGACCCCAGAGAGCTCCCCCGTCTCCCCTCCCACCTGTGAGGACCGGCGAGAAGACTGGCATCTGTGAGCCAGCATCCCTGGCAGCTCGACCTTGGACTTCATCTCCAGGACCCAGACGGGTTCGTGTCTGTTGTTCCTGCCCCCTCCCCCCTGCCCCCTCCCCCCTCCGCGGTCTTGTGGTGTTGGCTGCAGCAGCTGAGCCGCTGAGCCGTGGTGATTTGTATGGGCCATCGGGCCTGATCCCACAATTAGGGGACGGGCAGCAGCTGGGATTAGTGTTGACATTTAAGACAGAGCAACTGCAGCTCCAGATTCAGAGAAACTTGTCCGAGGCCACAGCTGCCGCGTGGCCGCCCGGAACCCAGTCCAGGCCGTAGGGCTGTTGGCCCGAGTCACGCTCAGATGAGGCACCTCTTTCCCGACAGCCTGTGGCCTTGCTGTCAGCCAGCCCTCAGGACCCGGGACCACAGGAAGGGAGCGAAAGATGGGGTGAGCCCCCCTCCTGTGGCCCCTCTGAAGAGGCTCCACTGGCTTCTTGAGCAATCACCCGCACCCCCACGTCCGTCCGCTGCCCTCTGCACCCTGGATTTAATCCAGGCTTTCCCAGGGTTGTTATCTTAGCAAATGCCACGGGGGGATTTCTCCCACATTTGCCATCGTTCCTTAAAACATGGTAGGAAAGGAAGTTGCCGGGCTGGGCTGAGGCTAGGATGACACTTGATCCACATTTAGTTTGGACGAAAATGTTGTATTGGCCCTGGGCCGGGGCTGGGGCGGTCAGGATGAAATGTGTGTGTGACACGTGACCCACGGGGGTTTGTGAGTGAGGCGAGCGGCTCCGGGGACGCAGGCAGGGGGACCTTCATCGTGGCGGGCGGAGGGTCAGCACCTGCGCTCAGAGGCCATGGCTGCTCTCTGCACCCCCTCAGGCTGTCTCTCCAAACTGCCGTCTCCAGCGGCTGCGCTGCAAACCGCTTGGACCTGAGCAGCAGTCACTCCCTACAAAAAGCAGGAAGGGCTATCGAACGGTACCTTGCTTCTCAGACATTCTCACCCATTTCTCTTCCCTTTTGATTGAATTCGTGGCTCCTGCCTCCTCCCCCCTCCCCTCCCGGCCCCCATGCAGCAATAGCAAACCCTGGTGGTTCTGCGGGCTCCTTACACCTCCATGCCCCTGACCGAGCCAGCCTCGTGCCCTCACCATCCTGGGTTATGGCGAAAGGTGGCTAATGACCCCTCAGCTTTCATCCTCGGCCCCTGCCGTCTGCTCTCCAGGGCGAACTCCTGAAAGGCTTGTTCAAAACCATCCCGAATCCGATCCAGATTCCTTTCTGTCGGGATTTGAGTCTGTTAATACCGACTCCTCCCTTTACCGGCCCAGCTTAGAACCAGCTGGGAATGAACCAGAGAGGGGCAGGCAGAGCGCCAAGCGTCATGTTTATACTGACCAGGAGGGTGTAGAGCACTGGTTCTCAACCTTCTGGCCCTTTAAATACAGCTCCTCATGTGGTGACCCAACCATAAAATTATTTTCGTTACTGCTTCATCACTGTAATGTTGCGACTGTGATGAATCGTCATGTAAATATCTGATATGCAGGATGGTCTTAGGAAAACCCTGTGAAAGAGTCATTGGACCGCCAAAGGGGTCGTGACGCACAGGTTGAGAACCGCTGCTCTATGAGGTCGTCGTCGGTACTTCTTCCAGGAGCAGACGGTGACGTGGGGGCGCGTGGAGCCCTTTCCTTTCTCCCATGGGCCGGGCACCCCGGGGGAATCAGGGTTCCCCTGGGTTCTAAATCAAGAGGGGCCCATCCAGAATCTGTCCGGGTGTTACCGTCACAAGTTGCTCCCTAACACTAATAACAGGAGGGAGCAAAGGGGGGGCCAGACTAGAAGTGTGGCCACCTGGCAGCGTCCTCAGGAAGCCGCGACGCCCACTCCCCAAGGAACCACAGGTCCGTTCCTTGCGCATCACGGGGGCAGGGACTGGACCGAGGGGAAGATGGGTGCATGCGCAGTGGAGTTGGGATGACGTAGGGGAAGTGCTTGTCTGTCCGTCCAACCTGGGAACAAAGAGATATTGGCCAGAGGGGTGGAGCCAACGCAAGCCCACGGACATGGGGGAACGCATCATCCCCAGACCAAGGAGTTTCCCCCTCCTGTTCCTCTTGCTTCGCACCTGCTCGCTTGCTCCTGCTTGTTCCGTGGCCCACACTGGCCTCCATGCTCCGCGATCCATGACCACGCCAACCCCACACGCAGCGGATGCAGCTGGAAACACAAGCCGAGCCAGCCCGCGCTGCCCTGGACTGTGCGACACGGAGCAGAAGCTCTGGGCAGTGGCTCGGATCCTAGCCCTGCGGACGACAAAATGGGACTTTACCATGGCGGGACAGAGGGAGAAGGGGCCTTGGAAACTCGGGGGCTTAATGCCACGTAAATAAAGCTTTCCAGGATGTGTCCTCCCCCCGAGGCTCCCCACGGACAACACAGGCTGTGCAGTCCACTGCGATTGCTAAACAGGGAGTCGTGTTGGTTTCTGTTAAAGATTTCCGTCACTTCACTCAGACTTTGCATCTTTCCCTAATTCGGCTGCAGCACCCGACGTCATTCCATCTCCTGATGGTGATCTGCTCAGCCGGCTGCAATCAGGAGACGGCACACACGCGGGACACCGCACACAGGGGAGCACGTCCCTTTGATTTCCGTGAGGCAGCTTCTCCCCAGGTCACCTCAAACAGCTTCCCTCTTGGATTTCATGAATTTTTTTATTTATTTATAGCTGTTTACAAAGTCCCCGTGGCTCGGCTGCTCCTGGCGTGAGGTGGGGGACCGCTTGTGGTTTTGATATACTTACCCAACGTCAGATCTTGTTTTAACCTAAGCCACTCAGGTGTCCGTTACATTTCCTTCCACGCCTCTGCCCCTCGGAGCACACACTGCCGTCTCCTAGACTCTCAGGGATGGGAGGCTCCGCTGGTCTTGCCGGACTCAGGAGTCTCCTCTCCAGCATCAAGGCAACAGTGACTGAGTGTCAACACAGGAAACGGACCTGCTCCGCCCGGAGCCACTGTGCCCTGCTCACTTCCCAAGGGCGTTCTGTTCTCGACTTTCCTAAACGTGAGGAAGTCCCTCCTGTCCTTTATTCAGAACCAGCCCGCAAAGAATACCCGCCGCTGTTTCCGGTCTCATCACCCAGTGCGCGTCTTGCTCATTGCATGTGAGCGCCTCGCCATCACCCATGGTTCCCAAACCTCGTGTGTGTCCCTGTGTCCCTCGTGCCTGGGAGAGCACAGGCTGCCGGCCGCAGTTCCTGACCAGGTAGGACTGGGGTGGTTTCTACCAGGTCTACTAGAGGGTACGCGTTGCTACGAGGTCTCTGGGGGCTCCAATGCGCAGATCTGGGGCCCACACTAACTTCCGTTGTCCACAAAGAGCATCCCTTCCTCCTCGGGGTAGCTGCTGAGTGGTGGCCACAAACAAAACAGGTGCAGCACAGAGCTTGTGTGCTGTGCCAGAGGGAGGGGCAGAAGCTCTGAGAGTTAACTGGGGAACCGAATCAGGGAGGCCGCCTTGCGGAGGTGGGTTTGAGCCAGGACTTGGGAAATTGGTTGGCGTTTGTGAGGCTGAGGAGAGGAGGACGGGCTGGGAGAGGGAAGTTCAACTGAGAGTGCAGAGCCCCGATGAAGACACAATCCACATAAGACTATGGATAGCCGCCCGCGGTAGCACCTGGGAAAGCAGGGCAGGGCTGGAGGAGCGGGGCGGGATGGAGGGGTGCTTTGGGGGAACTAGCGGAAAAGGTTCAGTCTGTAAAAGGAGAAGCCATCCCCGACCTGTGTGGCTAGATTGTTGAGCATCAACCTATGAACCAGGAGGTCAGGGTTCGATTCCTAGTCATGGCACGTGCCCGGGTTGTGGACTTGATCCCCAGTTGGGGGCGTGCAGGAGGCAGCCGATCCTTAATGCTCTCTCATCATTGATATTTCTATCTCTCGCTCCCTCTCCCTTTCTCTCCCAAATCAATAAAAATATATGTAAAAAAGGAGAGAAGCTATGAAAACCCCACAGGGTTTTAAACCAGGAGAGTGGTGTGATGCTTGGCTTGTTAATTTACATGAATTTCTTTGCTAATTTATGAAGTCAGTCTTACTTGGAACGAGTCCCATTGCCTGCCATGGTCGGTGCGTGGAGGAGCCTGCATTCCCTCTGCTCTGTGGACAGCGAGCGTTCCACAAATAGGAGTTCCCCCGGGTGAGAATGGCTCATACACGTGTGTGTTTGTGCGTGGCGGCAACTGGAGCTTTTTAGGACACCCCATGTACATGTGTGTGATGCCAGTCAATGAATAACGGGTACAGCCAGCTCCCAGCTTCCCCGAGGCTGATGGTGAACAGCATCCTGGTGCTGGCCCCTGAGCAGGCAGGAATTTAAATAATGCATCGCATCAATTTGGAGAAGGCATAATTTTGCATTCTTCCACACTTAGGCAAGATTATGATTGACTGACATGATTTAAGTCTCACAACCACACTGCCAACCCACAGGACGGAAGTATTTCTGATTCTCCCTTGCCAGGAGGCCACTCTGCATTTTATGAGGAAGATGGGAAGGGGCAGTGAAGGTCAAGGGGCCGTGGGGGCAGAAGCTCTGAAGAAAGTGGCTCTGGCCACAGTTTGCTGACGTGGAGGCGACGGGGAATGCCGGGCCCTACGTGCCTCCTTAGCGTGTCTTGAAGAGCAGTGACACTTGGCAGGAGGGCATGTGCCCGGGACATTGGTTAACACATGGCTTCAATCACAGGGTTTAGCCCTTGTACTCACAGAGTTCTTGGGGCAGACAAACCTCCCAGCCACACATTTCATCATCTGACTTATCTATACTAATAAAAAGGTAATATGCTAATTAGACTGAACATCTTCCAGATGACCTTCCAGACGTCCTTCTGGACAAAGCCATGGTGTCAGGGCTGAGGCAGAAGCAGTTACAGGTTATCAGGCAGGCAGTTAGGGGGATCAGGCCCGCAGGCAGGTGAGTGGTTAGGAGCCAGCAGGCCCGAGGGTTCCCCGATTGGAGAGGGTGCAGACCAGGCTGAGGGCCCCCCTCTCCTCCCCCCCTGCCCAGTGCACAAATTTTCATGCACCGAGCCCCTAGTAGTTCTAATAATTTGTAGCAAAGAAGATCTCACAGCCATTGGGCCTCTTAATTTTAGTGCCTAGACTAGGGGAAGGGTCTTTGTCAGGGCCGCCGAATAGAGGGAGGATGATGCAAGGGGTTCTCCTCCAGACAGGAGGGTGGGAGGCACCTGAGCGTCTGCATCAGCCATCTTCTCGCTGGAAAATAAGGCTCGGATCCCAGCCTCACAGGATGTTAAGACATCGTGAGGTGTGTGTATCTGAGCAGTCTCGGGCCTGCTAAGGCTTCCTCGTAGGTGGAAGCTATTATTATTGTTGCTGCTGTTATTTTTGTGGTTGTCATCTTTCCCTGTGTTGTATGTGTGGGTCCCAGGCCTTGTCCTCAGACTCCCAGGGCTCTGTAAGCTGCTCGAATCTCACGGCTGTGATTCAGGACCCAGCCTGGAGGGTGCACCTGTTCGTTCACACAGCCTGCGGCCCTCCCAGACCCCAGGGGGTGAGATCTGGTGACACCTCCTCATGGGAATAATAGCAGACAGTTCTGTGTCCATCTGTAACACGCGAAGCTGAGCTGTGTTTTCAAAAGATGCCTCTAGCTGCTGCGTGGCGGAGAGAGATTCCGAGACAAAAGCAAGCAGCCACTCCAGGAGGCATCTGTGGTGGTCCAGGAAAGAGAGAATGATGCCTTGGGTCAGGTTTGCGATACTTAAATGGGAAGAAGTAGGTGGATTTGAGACACATTTTGGAATAATGGATTGGGTCTCAAGGGCAAGAGCTCCAAAGGCTGGTCCATAGAATGTGAGGATTCTTTTCTAAAAAATATATATATATTATTGATTTCGGAAAGGAGAGGAGAGGGTGAGAGAGAGAGAAACATCAATGATGGGAGAGAATCATTGACCAGCTGCCTCCTGTATGCCCCCTCTGGGGACTGAGCCTGCAACTCAGGCATGGACCTGACCGGGAATGCGAACCATGACCTCCCAGTTCTTAGATGGACGCTCAACCACTGAGCCACACTAGCCGGGCATGAATGTGAGGGTTTAACAGGTGAGTCCAGGAAAACCCAGAGCCAAGGCCTCCCTGGGAACTGTCCAGGGTCCTGAAGCGTTCCCTCTGCTGTCCACCCACCCAGGCCTCGGGGCCTGTGCCAGGCACTATGTAAAGGGGAGCACAGATAGGACGGGGGCCCCCTTCTCGATAAGCTCTCAGCTCTCATGTGGTGATGGACAGGTGTGCAGGGAACCCCAGGATGGGGAGATGAGCGCTAAGACAGAAAGTAGCGGACAGGGCGCCTCCGTCAGCCAGCTGCGGTCCCTTCAGGCTTTCTGGTGACAATGGCGCTCATATCCTTGGCCTCTTTCTTCCAGTCCAACTTGCATACACCCTGATGGTTTTTCTTGGAACCCTTACAAGGAAACTATTTTCAGATCAAGGTCATCTCAAGGCCATCTTCCGGGGAGCCAGAATGAAGGGTAGGAACAAGCACTCGGAATACTTTGTACCTGCTTGCGCCTCCGTCTGTGGGAACACGATGCTTTGAAGACTTGGAAGAAAACCGAACCTCACACAGACCTGTGGCTGGAGGAGGAAGGAGTGTCCTGTTGGCTGCCCCCCGCCTCCCCACCCCCGACGATAATCTTAAATACTCTTCTTTCGTATTGTCCAAAACATGCCTGGGATTTCCTGAAAGGTTAGCTGTGAGGGGGGAGGGGAAAGCATGTGCCTCACAGCTGGTGCCTTAAACCCTTCAGTTGCATTGAAACCCAAGGAGCTCTTTCAGCCACAAGTGACTTGGGAACATAGTAGGCTGGTAATTTGGAAAACAGTCTCTGGCTAGTGAGGATGTCCCAAGTGTTGGCCACCCTATCCATCAAACAATATTTTAAAATTTGTCAATTTCACCACCAAACTCATCAGAAGTGCCGGTACGTGTGGGAAAGCTGTTAAACTCACAGGACAGATGCGTGCTTCCTAAAAGGGCCATTTTCACTTGAAAACTCAAGTTTTGGCAACAAACACAGTCGGATGATGTCCTTGAAAGCACAGGCCTCCCTGGTTGACCTGCAGGTTTGTCGGTCAGCCGGTCTCCGGAGGAGAATTGGTTGCCCCTGGAACACCGTGTCTGCTTCAGCTTCTGGCTCGGTTGCCAAAATGTCTCATTTTGTTTTGTTTTTCTGGAGAGAAGTGCTTCATGCATGCTTCCCACTTGTCACACGGGATATTAAAGAGACACACAGAGGATATACATGTGATAAGGTTAATCCTCTTTCCTGCCTCACCCATGCCATCCTGAGGGGAAATCGGCTCTTTAATTTGTTTCTGCCTGTTTTTGTGTGTTTTTAATCCTCACCCAAGGATATTTTTCATTGATTTTTAGAGAGAGTGGAAGAGAGAGGGAAAGACAGAGAAAAACATTGATCTGAGAGGGAGACATTGATTGGTTGCCTCCTGTACTCGCCCTGACCAGGGCCTGGACTCAGAAGGAGCCTGCAAGCAAGGTACGTGCCCTTGACCGGTATCGAACCCGGGACCCTTTGGTCCTCAGGCCAGTGCTCTACCCATTGAGTTAAACTGGCCAGGGCTGAAATTGGCTCTTATTTATGTGCGGCAGGGAGAAACATAGCAACTGCTGCCGCCGTCTGGTGCCACGTCTTTGATTTGCACAAAGGTGCCATTGGCTGTACCCACTGCGGCCCATGCCGTCTGTGAGGACACAGTCTGGGGTTCATAAGGCTTCCGCAGCACTGTTGCCAGGCACTCCCATCAAGGTCTTCCATGATGAGTGGGTGCCGATGCCAGGGGACGAAGGCCAGCCGTGTGCGCGGAGGCATCCGTCCATCTGTGAGAGCACATGCAGCCACGATCGCCTCCCTCGCTGGGTACGGGGGCCACCACTAAATCTCAGGAGCTGGAACTGCTGAGGCTCCCTTTGCTGGCCTGCCACCCGGCTGGCGCTCCATGCTGTCGTGGGCACGAGGTTTATGGGACTCTGCGCGGTTGTTGGCGCCTCCCCCGCCGGTGAAATGCAATCACTTATCCTGTCACTTGCTGCGGTGGCTTTTTCGTTAGAGTCTGAAAACCCATAATAAGCAGTTTTCTTGTGGTGCTTTGCTAAAATACTCTGCTCCCTGAGCACAGTAGGAGAAACGACCGGTGTCTGTGGTGTTAAGGGGAAGGAGCCGTCCAGTTTGTTTTCACTGTAGTCTTGTTTGTTTTCTGACTTAATTCTTTGGAGTGAATCCTTCGCTTCCCGGAGTCAGAACTCTGCGATGTCGCTTTTATCTTTTTCAGCATCTTTAGACGTAGGTGCCTTAGCTGCGGGTGGAGGAGTCGAGGAGTCTAAATGTTTAAAATGAATGAACAACCCTTAACTAGAAAGGAGACTATTGTAAATCAATGCACATTTATTTTAAAAGTAAGTATTATAAAGCTGTAAAATAATGGTTTTAGGTAAGATTTAAATTGTTATATTTTTTTTATTTTCTAGAAACTATTTTGAATTTATTTTCTAAACAAGGGAAAGCCCAGGATTTCACATGGATGATTTACTGGGTGATAACAAGGTTGCAGACATGAAGACGGTATAACCAAAGATGGCCAGTGAGGAATTCTAAGAACAGGCTGATCAGCTTGGAAATGAACGTATTTATACCTCAAACCTACTGTGTAGCTTAGGAAACGCCACAAAACACAAGCATGCCTTCATTTTAATTTGACATCATCACATGTAATGAGTCTCAGGGAAACTCCACTACACACTTACGAGAATATGAAAGTTTGGGCAAATAAAGTCTTAATATTATAAAAACTAGAGACCCTGTGCATGAATTTGTGCACGGGTGGGATCTGGTTGGCCCACCCCAATAAGGGCCAATTGGGGAAGGTCCGGCTGGGGGGAGGGGCCATGAGAGGTTGGCTGGCTGGCCCTGCCCCAAATCGGGCTGGTTGGCCAACCACAGTGGGCATCATAGCTACCAATCATTCCGGTTGTCCCGGTTACTTAGACTTTTATATATATATATATACTTTTATATATATACTAGGTGCCCGGTGCACAAAAATTTGTGCACTCGGGGTGGAGGGAGTCCCTCAGCCCAGCCTGTGCCCTCTCACAGTCTGGGACCCCTCAGTGGATGTCCTATGATGGCCCCAGTCTGCCAGGCGCCTTTTGTGTGTGTGTGTGTGTATGTGTGTGTGTCACCACTGGGGACCTGCCCCCAGCCGCATCTGAGGCTCGGAACAGTCCTCCTGTGTGTGTCTACCTGCTGGAGGCCTGCCCCCAGGCACACCGTGGAGGCTTGGAGCAGGCACCCCCTCTATGTTGATCTCTCAGACTCTTGCCCTCCCCTGCATGTTGTTCTCTTTTTTGAGCGTGGCCAGGGCTGGGTGCGGCCTGCCTCCCAAGCTTGCCTACTGCCCATCTTCCTCCAGCCACCAGAAAGCAGGGAAAACCCCGCCTCGTGGTCAGG